>PVKS010001776.1:0-108227 GCA_004027875.1 Aplodontia rufa
AATAATAGATGCTGGAGGGGCTGTGGAGAGATAGGCACACTAACACACTGTTGGTGGAGCTGCAGACTGGTACAGCCCCTCTGGAAAGCAGTATGGAGAATCCTTAAAAAACTAGGGATGACTCCACCATACGACCCTGCTATTCCACTCCTGGGTATCTTTCCAGGGGACTTAGAATCAGCACATTACAGTGACACAGAAAAATCGATGTTCATAGCAGCTCAATTTACAATAGCTAAATTACGGAACCAACCCAGATACCCCTCACTGGATGAATGGATCCCAAAACTGTACATATATACACCATACATATACACCATGGAGTTCTACTCAGCTATTAGAAACAATGATATTGCAGCCTTTGAAGGTAAATGGATGGCAATGGAAATAATCATGCTGAGTGAAGTCAGCATAACCCAGAGAGTCAAGGGTTGAACGTCTTCACTCATCTGTGGAGGCTGCAGCTAGACCCTGGCCTATATGAAAGATGGTTGACTCTCATTTATTAGGCCCAGCAAAGGTGTAGTAACACATAAGCTAGTGCATTCATAGAGATGTATTGGGAATGAGGGGGGAGGGGCAGGGAAGAGGGGTAACGGGGGGGGGGGGAGAATAGGGTGGGCTCTAGGGGGTAAATCTAATTTTAATTATATATACATATCATATTGTTTCATTGGATGCATTTTTGATTGTACAATCACTAAATTTCTTAATAAAAAACTGAAAAGAACCCACAGAATGAAAAAAATATGCAGATTTTCTCTCTGACATAAGACTTGTGACTATAATGTGCAAATAACTCTTACAACACAAAACAAAGACAACCCAAGTAAAAATGGGTAAAGGTTTAGAATGTTTCTTCAAATAAAATATGTAATTGCCAATAAGTACAGAAAAGTAAGATCAATGTCTTTGGCCATCAAGCCAATCAGAATACCATTGAGACAGCCCTTCACAACCACTGGGTGACTGTAACACAAACAACAGACAAATGTTGTCAAAGGTTGGAAGGAAGTAGAACCCTGACCCTGGCAGGGGAGACTGGGAAATGGAACAGCTGCTCTGGTAGTTCTGCCAGTGACCAAACATCCAGGTGCCACGTGGCCCAGAGACTCCTGGATAAGTTCCCCAAACCAGAAAACTTGTATCCACACAAAAACTTCTACATGAATGCTCACAACACCACAGCCGTCCCAAAGTGGAAAGAACACAAACGCTATCAGGAACTGATCAATAAAATGGTATATGCACACAGTGGAATATTAATTATTCTTCTATATAAAGCAATGATAGAAGCTACAATAGGGCTGAACCTTCAGAACATCATGCAAGTGAAAGAGGCAGGCATAGCAGACCACATATTATATGATTTACGTGCACTGCCCAGAGCTGAAGCTGGGAAACAGAGGGCAATGGTTAGGGGATGGGGGCTTCTTACAGGAGTAAGAACACCGCTCTAACACTGACTGTGCTGACAGATGCACAACTAGATAAATACACTACACTCACTGAATCATGTAGTTTTAAAGGGTGAATTTTGTAATATGTGAATTATATTTGAATAAAGCTGTTTAAAAAAATAAAATAGCTGTCACTACTTGCCACCATGTAGAGAAAATGATCTGTTTTAAACCATAGAGATGGAGTAGGGGGCTGTTTCCTTTAGAGCACCTACAACTTCTAGGCATTTCAAATTGAAATGTCTTTAATCCAGGGAGTTTGGTGCATATAAAACTGGGGGAAGGACTCAGGAGACAGATCTGGGATCCCTATTCCTGCTTTGAAAGGTCACAGCAGTAACAATCAGGATGTTGCAGCCACTAGAGGTCAGGAAAATGCAGAAAATGACAGCTGGTCCCAGCTGCCCCAACACCCCCAGAGTGGATGACTTGAGGGGGATGAATTTCAGACTCCCCCTGCAGGAGCTTAACTATACACAGGCAGGCAGAGAAACTCAGAAAGTTCAAAAATTAACATACATGTATATGCTCATTTCTATCTATAGCATAGGGGTTGCACAGGAGACATGAGATCTGGGAACAGATAAAGGGAGGAAATCCTGGAGTAGGATCAGCCTTAAGCTACTTTGTCCATGTCCATGAATGCATGAATATGTAGCAATGATTCCCTCCAATATGTAAGACTACATCGAAGAAACAAATAAAAAAAAAAGGGAAGCTTATCCTTCCAGAGCCCGCAGTGCCTCTCACCTCCAGCTGGAGAAATGGGTTCTATGCTCTGCCTTCCAACTGTACACAAATCCATTTTGTTGGCAGAATCTAAGCCATATCCAAATGCAGATGAGTCCATCAAAGGGGCAGAAGCAGGCTTTGGCTGCAAAATCATTATCTATAACAATCTGAAAGATAATAACAGAAATTCCATAGCAAAATGAAATCCAGAAAATTAAAAAACAAAAACAGGGATTTCTACAAATATGAGAGAGCAAATAACTTATATACACAAAATTCATAGCAATGATAATATAATTTCCAATATAACATTCAGTAGAAATATGAATACACAGGCATCTCAGAAAATACTTTTCAATGGCCCCTAAAAAATGTTCAAAGTTCATCTTTACTCAAGAGTAATTGCAAGGAAAACTCTGAAGATTTTTAAACTTCTTCTATGATTTGCATATCTAAATTCTACGCTGAAGTGTTAATTAGAAATCCAATTAAAGTGACATGCTTACATTTATTTAACAGAATATTTATATTACAAAAACTTGAAAACAATATATGCTTCCAATGAAATCTTGAATAGACACTTTAAAACGATATTTATAAAGTATCTTTAAGGACATGAAACCAATCCAAGTCCTAACTGATAATTTCATCTCTTTTCTACTCCGCATTCTCCTTCCCCAATCCTCCATACTATTTGTGAAGTCCCCAAAGAATGCTGACGTGGATTGTTCTGGTTAATAGCCCTGGAAGCAGCTTCTTCCTCTCCCGGGGAAATTTTCTCTCCTTCCCTGGATCTGGTCAGATATATCTGAAGATGATCCCAGTACAAGAGTTTCACCTATTTCCAGCATTCTAACTGTGTGGAAGAAATTCCATAGACAGGAAGAAACCAAACTTCTTAGGGGAGAAAGAGCATGCAGAAGAAACAAAAGAGGGAGAACAAGCAAAATAAAGTGGACGATACCATGGTTCTCCGGGAGCCACGACATGAATTTCAGAGGAGAGAGAGAGTACCAAAAAGAAACAGAACACTAACCCAAAGGAAAACGGAGAGTGGGAGGCCTATCACGAAGACACGGGATTCTGCTGGACTCCCGGAGCTGGCTTCTCGCTACCAGAGGCGTTGCTTGCCTGTTAGTGTAGCAAGGGAGTCACAAGCCAAAGAATGCAGAAGTCCTCCAGACCACCTGGAAGGGCCCGAAATGGACTCTGCCTGGAGCCTCCAGAAGGAAGATGGTCCTCCCTTGGTCTAGCTCAGTGAAACCCGTTTTGGACTTCTGAATCCCAAAGTGCAAGATGATAAATGTGTGTTTAACCACTAAATTTGTGGTCCTTTGTTACAGAAGCCGTAGAAACTCATACACCATGTTTGCTATAAACTCTTTAAAAAATATCAATATTTCTTTCCTAAGCAAGTATCATAGTTTAGTTAACCATTTTTTTTGGGGGGGACTGGTACTGTAGATTATGCATAAGTGTTACCTTTCTTGCATGCATGTAATATTTTTTCAATTTTTCTAGTTTATTTTTGATAAGAGCAAACATTTCCCTAGTGAAAGTAAATAACTGACCATGTTTCTTCGGGTGATTATCTTATCTGTACCTTGAATAAAGTAGGCTTGCTTAACTGATCAAACTAAAATGTAAGTCATGCTATTTAATGAATACTATTTCACAATAAACATGTTCCTGATATCTGTTAATAAAAAGAAGTGGCCAATAGAGCAATATTAAATCATAAGAAAACAAGATGCAAAAGATACTTTGAAAGGGAAGATGAAAATAAATTTGGAGTGGAAATTAAGAAACCTGTACTTTGATTCTGGCTTTCTTATTATGAAAACTGAGCAGATGAGGGAACTCACAGCTCTCCACTTGGTCTCTGTGATAGAAGAGGACCTTCATACAAGATTAAAGGCTTCTGCTTCTCAAAGTATCAAGCTACCGACCTGTCCAATGTCCAATTCACTTTTTTGGAGGCTGGCCAAGAGTTACAAAGATAAAGAAATGTTATGCTCACAGAAATATAGAATTATCCTTTTGTTCTCCAGGTGGTCACATAGAGAAATTAACATCTCCTAGGGACTCTTGAAGCCTGATGGAACATTTGGCCACCTGAATGTGCTCAGGGCACTCAGACCACAAGTGCATCTTGCCTCTTCATAGCCTTTGATCTGCTTAGGAGATCGTCCTCAGTTACCCACAATGCGGGGCTCCAGGAACCACGGCTAGGCCACTGAGGACATTCTGGCCAGCACATGCAGCAGGGGGAAGCCAGAAATGACATGCCTGGACAAAACTAAACTGTGAACTCAAAGAACAAAGTCATTTGTCAAAGGTAAGCACATTTGCCTAATCAATTAGAAATTCACTTAATACTTCAGGATTGGTATTTTTGTAATACATTAAAATATTTCCCCAAAAATCCTTTCTCTAAAAAACGATAACAAAAAAAGCAAAACACTGAACTGCTCCTGTGGACACTGTCTGCTATATACATTCACTTGGGGTGTTTTCATGTGAACACTGTAACTTGCTTTTGCAAGTGAAATTCTATTTTGAAAAGGACCAAATGGGACTGGAAAATGATTGTGAACTTGAATGATTTACCCTTAAACATCTTCTTCCCCGTTTTTCCACAGGCTGAGAGAGAAATGACCATTTGCAGTTTGTGTTAGAAGCACCACCCAAGCAGACTCCCAGGAAGAGCAGTGTAGTCACCCTGGCAAACCCAAAGGGCCCCAGCTCACAGGGAACACAGAACTTGACTTCCCAGGCTGCGGTTCCCCACTGCGGCAGCGGAGGGTGTGGTTGCCAACAGGCTGGAAGGGCAGCCACTGAACAAACACATGAAGGAAGGAGAAAGACACTGTCCAAAGGCCAGCGCGGCGTGGTGCCAGCAGAACCGTAAGTGGTAGTTTGATTCCAACTGAGCTGAGGCTGCGCTCATTCGCTTTATTCACAGTCTTGTCAGAGGACTTTACAGGACAATTATTCCAGGGCACAAAAGCCCCAGCTATGATCCAGCAACGCCTCACACTCGTCTCAAAACGACAGATTCAAATGTATCAACGTCCCCTGATGGTTCAGAGTTGATTTTATTTGGGCCTCAGTTAGTACCAAGTAAGTGTCCGCACCTGCACTTGAGTATTCCCAGGTCCGCTGGCCATGATTCGTGCAGCTGCCGATAGGGTCGCGGCTGGCAGGAATCGGTGCCTGACTTCCTTGTGCTGCCGGTGTGTGTGTCCAGCTGCATGTGGCGGCCATGGCCAAGGCAGTCGCCCCTTTCCTCTCCCAAATCAGGCAACAGGCCAGTGCAGCATCCCCAGGAAGGCGTGTTCTACAAGCAAATGACAGGGACTCAGCCATACTCAAAGTCAAATGCAGGAAACACAGGGTATGACTGCAAAACGTCCTGGTGGGTGGGGACAGGGCAGCTCTACATTCATGCACAGCTTCGTGCCTTCTGCATACTCACCACTCACGGCTCCAGGCCCCTTGACTTCTTCTCTTTCTTCCTTTGGACACTCACATCCGTACCCTCTGACCTTCTGTTCTCTGTCTCCTTCCTGCTTAGGCACGCTTGGCTTGCCTGTGGGATTCCCATCTCAACAAGCAGGTTTTATCAAAAGGACATTTCTCAGTATCTCCCAGACATCGATTAGCATCCGATCTAGAGTGTCAGATTGCATACTTTCAGCTCTAGCGGGAGGCAGAGAGGAAACTGTTGTCTTGTAGCCAGAGACATAGATCCCAGGGCAGACTTGGGGAGGTCTGGAAGCTAAGGGGAGGTGCAGCTTTGATCCTAGCTGTTTATGCCAGGAGGAGTGTAGACCAAAGGATGAGGGAAGCACAGGAAAATCCAGAGGGAGCTCTGCTGCTTAGAGTCCTTAATGGATGGTTCCTCGAGGAGAGAAAAGCTGTGGGAACTTTGATCTTGATAGATCAAAGAGAAGGACTTTGAATTAAAGTTTCAGGCTGTAAAGACCTCAACAAAAAGCTATATATCTGTGCACTGGTCTTTGCAGCCCTATGAGGTCACTGCATAGTGGCCAGGAGCTTGGGCAGTGAGGGGTGTCCTAGCTCAGACTACATCCTGTAAGAACAGTATCTCTCCAGCTTAGCCAGCACCTGGGTGTCCCTCTCATTCTGGGGCAGATGGTGCCAACTGTACGTAAGTAGAGATGACTTCACAAAATGAACATAGACAATATCTGTTAAAACAATGGTTCATGCTGCTGGCACCATCCCAGTGACTAAAGACACTGCCATATTTTCATAGAGAAGAAAACCAAGAAATCATACTAGGAAGAACATTACACAAAAAATTATGAGAAAAAGGTTTCCAGTCGTTTATTTTATTCTAACCGTAAATTGCTTGTTCATTATCACATATTTTGTTCTATTCTTTCCAGTCTATTCTACAAAATTATAAATGACAAGAAACATAGATCCTTGTGCAATGATACTGACTAGACTATTTTAAACAGTACATGCTCAAAGATCAGTCACGGGTTTATGGCAAGGATTATTATACTGGCAGGAATTTTGTAGGGTTTAGGCAGGGGTGTGGTAAAAGATAAATCCAAGGAAACAAGTCTTTATTTTATCTTCTGCTCCTACTGCTTTGACTTTGCTTCCAAGGTACTGCACTCTTGAAGACAGATCTTGAAGAACAGAGAAGTTCAGCAGGCAGAGGCAAACACAAGAACATTTTTTCAAGGGAATAACTAGAAAAAAATGAAGATTATAACTGACAAAAGTAGCTCAGAATAAATGAAGGAGATGCATGAGAAAGGAAAGAGGCAGCCTTAGGAAGATGGTTGGAACCATGTTCCAGGAATGAGAGGAGAGGTCAAATTCTTAAGGACGTGGAGGAGTTTAAAGATAATTCAAGGGCTGGAGCAGTGACTCAGCAGTTAGAGTGCTTGCCTGGCATGCACAAGGACCTGGGTTCAAACCCCAGCACCACATATACAACTAAGGGTCAGAGAAACAAAAACCAAACGAATAAATAAAATTGATTTTTAAAACTAAATAAAAAATTTAAAACATAATTCAATAAGTAATGAGGAACCATTAAAGATACTAATTGTAGGGAAGTGACTGGATCAGGGCCGTACTTTAAGAAGCTCACTCTGGGGCTGGAGTGGTAGCTCAACATTTGGAGCACTTCCTGGCATGAATGAGGACCTGGGTTCAAACTCTAGCTTCACATACACAATTAAGTATCAGAGAAACAAAAACCAGATGAATAAATAATAACTGATTCTCTCTTTGTCTCTCTCCCCACTCTTTAAAAAAGTTCATTTTGGAAGTCATGTTCACATCTACTCATCTACCACTTTTTAAAACTTTTTTTATTAAGGAGCAGAGTTATTGTACAATCATAAATGCGTATAAAGTAACAATATGATATGCATTTGTTCTTAAACCAGAATTATCCCACATCACCCACATACCAGTCTCTTGAATCTTGTTACACCCTTACAAGCAATATAAATGCTTAGGTTGTGAATTTTCCAGAATTAAATGATTGTATAAGTACTTTTGGGATTCTCGGGGGGGGGGTGTGAAGAATATGCTACATTGTTGGTTGTCTCCCTAGATCCCTCTCTATCCTCCCTCCCTCCCACATATCTATGGTTACCCTAGATTATATGTTGCTATGCCTTTGCTGGGTCTAATACATGAGTCTGATAAGCTTTTACCCAAACCTGGGTTTAGATCCAGCCTATACAAATGAGGGAAAACATTTGACCCTTGAGACTGTGGGTTTGGCTAACTTTTCTCAGCATAATTTCTTCCATTACCATCCATTTACCTTCAAAAACCAAAATATGGTTGTTTCTAATTGCTGAGTAGAATTCCATTGTGTGTGTGTGTGCACGTTTGTGTATGTATGTGTAGTATGTACATACATACCAAAGCTTTTGGATCTAATCAAGTAGGAAGGGCATCTGGGTTGATTGTAAATTGAGCTGCTACAAACAGACTTGGCTGTGTCACTGTAATGTGCTGATTCTAACTCTTCTGGGAAAATACCCAGAAGAGGGATAGCTGGGTTGCACAGTGGATCCAACCCTAATATTTTGAGGACTCTCCACACTGCTTTCCAGAGAGGCTGTACCAGTCTACAGTTCCACCAACAATGTGCTGGTGTTCATTTCTCCCTGCAACCCCTCCATCATCTGTAATTGTTTATATTCTTCATCTTTGGCAACCTGACTGGAGTAACATGAAATCTTAATATAGCTTTGATTTGCATTTCTCTATTAATGACTTAGAATACTTTCTCATGCATTCATTGGCTTGCTTAATTTCCTCTGTTGAGAAGTTTCTATTTAGCTCTCTGGCCCATTTATTGATTGGATTGTTTGTGTTTTGGGTAGTAAGTTTTTGGAGTTCTTTATAAATTTTGGATATTCATCCCCTGTTGGAGGAATCACAGGCAATGAATATCTCTCATTACCACTTACCTTAATAACACAGAAACATGCCATGTTGTGAGAGTGAACAGAATAAGTGATAAATCTGCTTTTATGATAGTGCAATTTAGAAAGTCATGAGAAGGTGTGAGCTATCGCTATGGTACCTAATATAAGTAATCAATATCCTAAAGGCATGGAAGGAACTTGAAAGAGTTGAAGGAAAAGGGGAATTACATCTGGCCATTAAAAATCCAATCAAGGTGCTTTAACAGGGCAAGTAGAAGGGAACAAGAAACGCAAACCACCAAATTGCTGCATTCAGAACGGAGTACAGAGAAGATGCCATAAAAATAAGCCCAAGCAACTGGAGCAGCATTTTGCTTAGAGGGTAATGAAAAGAATCAAAATCAGTGAACATTTTCACACCCAGGTGACCAGCACTCATCTATTCCCCTCACCTTTACATTCATTCCTTTGGTAGCATCATGTAGTGATGTCCATGTGCCAGTGGTATTTGAGCTGCTCACAGAGACATGAAAAGGCCTACTCTGCATGAAGCTTACTTTCTAATAGGACACAGATGCCATGGGCATTAACAGAGTGTGGTTTGACCAAAAGTGGGAACCAGGAGGACAGGTTGTTATACAAGATGATTTCATTAATTTTACAGTATTCTGAGTTAGAGTCATTCAGAAGAAATGAGTTTAGAAAGAAAGGAAGGCCAGAGAAATAGACTATTATTTATCACATACGAACTGTTCAAATGAGGAGGATAAATAATCTCATTAAAAACAAGTACAGAATGGCAAAAAGATCCTGCTTAGGATAGAGTCTTTGGAAATACTTATGCTTAGGAAAAGAGATACAGTAAATAAGAATAAATGGAGACAAAGAAAGCAGGGTGAAAATATGGAAGCAACAGTAAATGCTACAAACATCAAAGAACATGATATTAAAACAATAAGTACAACAAAAATTGACAAGCTCCCAGTGTTTAATTCAGCTGGAGTGTGAGGATATAGACCAACACACGCCAGTCACCAACAGGTCACCCACAGGCGTGGGGACAGAACTGAAGTCTCAGCATGGAAGGAAGGGGAGGCAGGAGAAAGACATGGGGAGTTCTTCTAAGCCACCAGTGTGTGTGATCACAAGAAGAAGGACAGAAACATGTGGAACAAAAAGAAAAGGGAAAGCTAAGAGAAGACATAGGGAATCCGACTGAGAGGAAGTAGGAGAGGCTGGAAGGAAGGAAATGGGAACTCACCTCAGAGGTGTCAAAATACACACTGTGGCCCGAGTGCAGTGCGCCCTCCAAATTCATGTGTTGAACTCCCAACCTACTTTTCAAAAGGCCCCACTTCATGGTTAGGTCATGACGGTGCACCCTCCCTGTGGAGGCCTGGGCCGGATGTGGCGCTGCATGCCTGCAATCCCAGCCACTCAAGGCTGAAGTGAAAAGGGAACTTGAGCCCACGAGTTCACCACCAGCCTGGGCAGCGTGGTAAGACCCAATCTCAAACAACCACAGAAACAGAAGAGGCCCCAGAGAGCGGCCTGACCCCTTCAACCACATGAGGCCTGAAGAAGCAAGGAGGCCCTTCTACAAGCCAGGAAACGTAGCTGCCTTGGAAGTGGAGTTCCCAGCCTCCAGAATGGAGGAATAAACTTTTGTTGTTTAAGTCACCCACCCTATGTATGTGGATACGGTCGCCCAAATTCACTAGTCCAACACAGAATGAATATCATGGTGAACAGAAAACAGGAGGGGTGCAGAGGGCTGCGGAGATGCTGCCAGTCGCCACAGACGGCACCGAGAAAACCAGTGCCCGCTTGAAGGATGCTGGTGAGGCTTGGAAACACGGAGAAAAGGAGACCATGATTCAACAAGATGTGAATGAAATGCCTGCGCACCAGCCCAGACGGCTGTGTTGAAATTAGAGCATGCGTCTGGAACACACCAATGTGTGACTGTGATTCACTCCAGCAGCCTTGCTGCCCGGGGCAGAGACGGAGACCCGCATGACCCCATTCCCGTCTCATATCCTACCCATCTTGCTCCTGGCAGGCACTGGTGATCCATCTGGTGTCAGACGAGACACAAAGGGTTTTTTCCCCATCCTTTCCATGGTTTGTTTCACCTCTTTGATGAAAAGAAGCTGCATGCCAAAATGAAGAAAGAAAAGTCACCAAGACACAAGCCCCTCATCCGTCACTGACAGGGTTTCAGACTCATTCAGCCCACTTGTCGTGCTGATGGGAGGGGACAGACTTGCCAGAAAACTGAGGAGAACCATTCCCAGCAAGTTAAACCAACTGGGAGTAATTCACTCACCCCAAGAGCGGCAGGGGGGTCACACTCGACCTTCAGAACCTCCGTCCCACGGGCCAGCGGCAGGCAGAGCTTTCTGCAGCTTTTCCGACTTCTCCTGGGGAGCCCGGAAGTCTTGAGGCTTCTCAGCGCCACTCGATCCTCCTGCACCATCCAGTTTGCGCCTTCTGTGGACTCACACAAGCACCAAATTTTAACTTGCAATGATTATTCCTCAGATCTCAGGCTCAACCTCAGAATCAAATGGGAAACAGGTTGACTATAATCTGAATGTCAGGAGTGAATGAATCAAAGATAAACAATTCATGTAATAATTTAGACAGTAAATAACCCCCAAATAGGGATTCTAACTTTAAAGGAAAGCATTTGTGAAATACAAGCTTAAAGAGAGGCCTATTCTCATGTAATCCATCCACTTAAAATTAGGAGCTATCTCTCATCAGAGAATTTTAAAACTACCACCACTTCTCATTATGCAATTAATTTTGCTAGTGGTCAAGTTCCTAAGCGAGGTATATCACTCAGGCTTAGCTCTGTTCTTTCCCAAGCTAAGGGTCTGCTGAAAGGGAGCCATAACAAAGCAAAGAGAGGGTTCCTTTGTGCCTTTTGATGGCAAGAGACAGAATGGCATCAGATTGGGGATAACTTTAAGCACTATTGCTGCTACTTGAGGAGATAAAGCAGAGAGCAGTAGTGTCTCTGAGTTGTTTTGAAGCAAAAGCCTGTGCCCCGACAAGGAATATTTGTAACTGGAACCCACTGGAGTCTGCACTAAGAACTGCCGTTGGCTGTGAGGACTGAACTCTGCAGCTGAGGCCTGTTCTTGCTTTTGTTATTCAATACCTTGATTTCGAGGCCTATGCTGTTAAACATGGGCACATTTATAAATGCACAGTGTAGTACAAACTTCCAGAACTGATGGAGACAGGGAAAAGGAAGGACAACAGTGTAAACCCTTGGCCATTCTCTCAGAAGAGAGGAAAGGAAGCCATCTCATGCGCATTAACGACCTTTTGTGTGTCTTGATCTTCTTGACATAGGCTAGCATAATGACTCTACAACTTAAGTATATGAAGCTCATTTTAAAAATAATGAAACCAGGGGCTGGAACTGTAGCCCAGAAGTTGCAGCACTTGCCTGGCATGCGCGAGGACGTAGGTTCAAACCCCAACACCACGTACACAATGAAGTGTCAGAGCAACGAAAGCCATGTGAGAAGCTAAATAAAGTTGATTCTTTCTCTCTCTCACTGTCCCCTCTGTCTCTTTAAAAAAAAAAAATAAATGAAACCTAGGATAAGTACTTAGGTTCCCTGTCAATCACATGGCTGAAAGTAGCAAATGAACCATCAAATTAGTCATTCTAAAAGCATGGACTTCAGGCCAGCAAATTGGCATAACCGGAAAATCCATTATAAATAAACAATTCGCAGGCCCAATTCTAACCTACAGCTTTAGAAACTCTGAAGCTGGGCTGAGCAACCAGAGGTGTAACAAGCCCACCAGGTGATTATGATGAATGCTAGATTTGCAATGCACTAAACCAGTAAAAAGTCCGCCCTTCCTCCCAGGTACCATGCTCTCCCCACTATATGAAAATACTAGGCATTGGAAAATTAAACTGGTGCCTAAGGAGGATACTTTGTCCATATTACGTGCTATGATTCCATCCTGTACCCAGGTTTTTACATATTCATTCCTTCACCCAACAAGTACTTACAGAGTGTCTAATATTGATAACATAAACACAGAGATTAAGAAAACTGATTTTGGAGAAATAGACCAGGCAAAAGCAAATCAGTGAGGTGACAGCAACACTCACTCTGGGAACTGCCAGAATGAAGAATCCAGAGAAGTCAATGAGGTTCTGGATGAGGAGGAGATGATGAGATTGTCCCACTAAGACAACACAGGACTCGGACCGCTGTGGGAGACGCTACACAAGGTGACAGGGCAGAGGGCCGGCAGCATCCCAGGCAAACGCTTCCAGCACTTCCAGAGCAGCATCCTGCTTTCCAGGGTGCGGAGATGTCCACCTGGTTGGTGTGTTCACAGAAGGCAGGTGAGGGGTAAAGGAAGTCGTGGAACAGGTGAGACTTGGGTTCTCTCCTTCTACAGGCCACGGAGAATCGGAACACTCTCCATTGCCTCATAAAACAGGAATTTTAGCACAGTCCTTGTCGACAAAGATTAAAGGAACAATCTCTGCCAGCCTCTCCCAATCTGGCCGTTGGGTAGTGTTGAAAATGAAATCAAACCTGTGGTCAGGTGTGGGTGAGCAAGGCAGAAAATTTACTTCGGCCGAAGGGTGAAAGAATGCTCGCCCAGCAAGGAAATGAGGGCTTTTTAATTTCAACCTGACACAATACTGCCCTTCGCTCTGATTGGAGGAGCTCAGGTGTCCAATCTGCCGGGTTGGCTAAGATAAGGTGGAGGCAGGGACGCCTGGGAGACAGTAGGGGTGGGGACTGGCGCAGGTGTGGTGAGGGGCACAGTGAGTCAGCAAAGTTCACTGGAAGAGGATGGGTGGGTACTGGAAGGGCTCCTCAGAAAGAGGTGGGCGTCCTCACTTGACGCCTGGATACAAAAACTGTGGTACATATATACAATGGAATACTACTCGGCCATTAGAGAAGATGACATTATGGCTTTCACAGCCAAATGGATGGAGATGGAAAGAATTATGCTAAGTGAGGTATCCCAATCTCAGAGACTCAAGGGCTGAATGTTTCCTCTCATTTGTGGAAGCTAGAATACATCTGGAAATGGCATGTTAGATGGCTAAGCTAATAATAACCTCAAAATGTATGAATTTTTACACAAACAGGGGGATCATTGCCTAGGATACTTGGAGGTGTAGGGAGGGAGACAGGGTGGTGGAGGGTTCAGGAAGGATATCTAGGAGACTGGAGGGAGGGAGTATGGAGGAATCATCTCAGAAGATCTCTGACCTCCACGAGAAGTCCATTTAACACAGGGGTTCTTCTGGGGGAAACAGAATCACAGGGAATCCAAGGGGGCATCCATGACGTGGCACCAGCCTTGGCTAATATGTAAATATATATGTATATGTAAATATACATTTGTTCTTGATTGTTTGATAATGATTCCCCCTCAACTATAACTCCATATTCATCTAATAAAAAAAGAAAAAAGAAAGAGGTGGGCGTACACAGGGGAGGGAGTTACCATCCTCGAGGAGGAGGGGGTCTAAAATGGAGGTAGTGTTATACGTCATAATCTTTCAACTTTGATAGAAAAGACACACATCTTACAGTATGTGCTAGGAAATAGGAAGATAGAGTTTTCACATGAATTTGGGGAGCATGGGTTAAGTTGTGCTCCAAATGGGACTCAGAACTTTTACTGTGTTCAAGTGCCTGTGGGAATGAAGATGTGTGCACCCCAAACTTGCTGCAGTCTGGACTCCCTTCATTGAGGAGACCCTTTCACATTTCCCAGGGCAAGCCATACAGAGAACATAAAACTGAGGACTTACCATCTGTGATGTTGTCTAGGCAGAGTGGCATTCATGTGATGTTAGTTTAATTAGATTCTCTAAGGACTAGTTATAATTTGTCTTAGACCTCAATGTCCAGTGAAAATAGTCCCACAACAACAGCTTAACATTCATTTGTTATGTCTTAAAACTCTTGCAGCTTAACATTTACATAAAAGGCAGCTGTTTCTGAAAGTGTTAAGTCTCTTGACCTTCTGTAGCCTGAATGAGGCAGTGAAATTGCCAGAGCACCTCTCATGACTTTCAACTGACAAATGAAACCTGCCAAAGTCTCACAGGTAGTGAGCAGACGTCAGCACACACACAAACACACACAATATGTTTATAGAGAGAACCACACCCAAGCGAGCACTGGGTTGCTGTGTACACAACAGGGATTCTTAGTGCACGTTGCAACTAACAAATGTTTCTTCTGCTCTCCATGTCACACGCCAGGCAGGCGAGTGCAGCAGGCATGACAAACGCTGAAGATCTATCTAGAGGATACTGCAAGAGCTGGAGGACAGGAACATCCCCCGGGCCCCAGAGGAGGCACCCTTAACTCTGTGCAGAGGAGGAACAATGACGACTCCATCAGGAGGGCCACTCCGGATCTGGGCCTCCCTTGAGGATATAACATGCTCAGGGAGAAAGGGAGGAGTACCGCAAGGAAAACCAATCATCTTTAGAAAGCACAAAGTATCAAAGTGTGAGTATCCTTCCAGAAGAAGTAAATTCTGTGTAATGAGAAAACTAAAAGGAGGGAAGAGCAGTAAGAGATCTGGCAGGGTCCAAAGAGGAGGAAGATGGCAAATCGTGTTGGCACCAGGCAAGGAATGAAGACCGTCGGTCAGGAAGACTGTGACGAGGAAAGTCTGCATTGTGGAAAGATGCCTGGCTTGCAGGCAGAAACGTCAGTCAGTCCAGGGGAATTAAAATCCGAACACACAGTTCTCACTACTGAGTTCCTTGTACATCACTCCTTAACACTTCAGGAAGGGGGCAAAGCATCTGCCACACTTTAGACATGAAGCAATATGCTAAATTCAAACACCTCCAAACGACAGAGAATCCAAAGCTTCATAAGCCAATGCTCTTAACAACTATTCTACGCTTCCATCTTTGAACACATCACAATCTAGAAGGAAGTAAGGTGAAGGCTTCCTTTCTTAATATTTTTGAGAATAAGAAAAGACTTTCAAACCTAATGATTAAGAAAATGATTAAGAAAAATGGTAGATTTGATTAAACACCAGCAACTCTATAGAATAAGTATAAACACTAACACATATAAAATTAGCATTAGTGCTTACATAGAATAAGTGTAAACCCAAGCAACAAACTAGGAAAAGGCCTGTGACCTCCATGACGGAGACGTAAGCAAGCCTAAAGAGTGTGTGAAAGTAAACAAGAAAGCCATGCTGAGCCCTAGTGGAAAACAGTCGGCCCAGGCCCAGGCGAGAGCCCTGGAGGCGACTCCAGGGTGTGAGAGCTCAGTCCCTCAGGTAAGCCGGAGTATAACTGCACCATTGTTCCAGAGGAAAGTCTGACAACGCGCACCCTAATGTAAAGTGTGGTTCTCTGCACCCCATAATTTCATTTCAAGATATTTTTTAAAGGATGTAGTTGGATAAACAAAAGCAAAATAATGAAACTGGCTGGGAGAAGAGCAAAACTAAATCAAAGCCACACGGACATGTGATATTGATTCCAAATTCCTTTTTCTTTTAATGTACCAGGCAGATTCTGGGATCTCCAGTGCTCCTCTGAAGCATGTCTCTGGGGAGAGATTATAGGTGTTTTACAGGGTGGTGAGCTAATGAGGCTCGGAGATATGGAATTCAAAGTCCCGGCCTCCCTTTCACATGGAATGTATTTGGCCATATTTAAAGAGTTGAAGACCACTTTGAATTATAAAACTGCATGCATTTTTGAAATGCTGTCTTTGCCTACAATCAAACTCATTAACTCAAGGTCAGAACTTTAAAGTTCAGATTCCTGGATGCGTTTGCTTGAGCGTCAAGGTTTACTGGTACAGTACCAAGTCTTTCGGTATGTATGCTTATTCAACAGGCACACACATGGCTCCTGATTTCTAAAAACCATGGGTAAATAACAACAAAGCAACATCTCCTGGATCTCATCAGGAACCTCAAAAACCCTCTACTATTTTCTTAAATAGACAATGCAATAAAAAGGGAAGTCAAGACATCAAAAGTATTTGAACTTGAAAGGGACTAATCTATCACCCCCCTGGGAAAGGCAGTAGTACAACAAAGATATTTAAATAACTGGAACCATTTCATTCTCTTAAAACTGCCATCTCAGTTGTTAAAAAATAAACAAAATGACCTTTCTTCTGTAATTTAACATCCTCTTACTGTATCTCCTAACAATTTTCCTACTCATTTGGATTTCTGCCAACATCTTTGGCTCCTTACTTTCTGTGCTATTGAAGTAGGAGAAACTTGCAATCTCTGCTTTTCTCCAAGAAATAAAAATGTTGTGCAGGCATTCGGTTTCCTCTGTGAGGAGAACAGGAAACAAGGGGCCAGCAGCAAATGCTTGGTTCTGACACACGAAGCAGGCCCTTCCTGAGGATGAACCCAGGCCGGTGCGTGTGCTCTGCTACCTACCTCCTTCAAAGGAAGGCAAGCTCTCCTGGGAGTGTTCTGCAGAGGATGATTAAAACTTCACTGCAGCCTGCTGTGCTACACACAGCAATGTCACCAGGGTACCTGGCCAGGTGGCCCTCACCACACCACCCTATTCAGGAAACTCTCTGAAATCCTTTACAGTTCAACTGCAAAGAGAGCGCACTCATATGAAAAATATTCTTTAAACTTTATGTAGGCATAAAATAAGAAGGCAGTGGTGGAAAATGAAAGGTGATATTTTGGGACAAAAATTGTATCATTTTAAAAGAGATGAAATCTCCATTAAGATATATAATTTGGCAAAATTGATGGTCTTGTTTCAGTTTGTTTTGCTTTAAGGAAAAAGTGGAAAACTGGCTTTGTCATAATTCAAAAGTGTCTCCTGTAAATAGTCCTAAACCTCGTATTTCAATATGTCCCTGAAGAGTACTCACATACTTGGACTTCAGCAGACTTCTAAGGCAGAGCTTGCTTCCCCGGGTGTGTGCCTGCCTCCACCAGACCTCAGCCCACCACGCAGACGGTGCCCGTGAGCGCCTCCAATCAGAGTGAAGGGCAGCATCGCATCAGGTTGGAGTTAAAACCCCCCATCTCCTTGCTTTGGGGGTGCATTTTCCTTTCGCCCTTCACCTGAAGTAAATTTTCTGCCTTGCTCACCCACACCCGACCACGTTTGATTTCATTTATAACAAAACTACTCAAAGAAGCTTCAGAACCATTAAAACAACAATTTGATGCTGCATACATATGCAGGTGCTATGCCAGGAAGGGACACCATGGTGTCCAAAACTGAGCGGGGCCCGTTTATGAGGAACTTAAAATCTAGTGATAGAAACATCTCAAATAAACAAACATGCACACAGTAAAGTTTAAAACGATGATGAGCGCCGTGAGGGAGAAGAGCAGGTGCCCCTGCGGTCTGGCCTCCTGAGCGAGTACTGCTTGAGTGGCGGTGTGAGCAGGAGATGGTGTCCTCACGTGGAGCTGTGGCTGGCACAGAGATCAGGGTGCAAGATGGCAGAGAATGAGGCTGGAGGTGGCCAGGGACAGCCAGCCGTGCACTGAGCTCTTCCCCCGCAGAGTAGTGGGCTCCTCTGGACATCTCCTTTGCATTAGGTGTGGACTGGTTTCTCTCACCATGGTCAAGAGCAGGTTTACAACAGTGGTGTGGGCCCCCGCACAGACTGGGTGGTGGCCAGCTTGGGATTCTGGAACCTTTGAGATGGAGGGACTGCACCCCGGTGGGGTCCTCCATGGCTGCTGAGAAGATCCTCCTGGATACTCACAGTGGTCAGCAATCACCTCCTTCCTTAAATCATTGAGATCTGCAGTGATTTCTGCTGAGTCTACTCCTCTAACCAATGCCAGGGAGTCAAAAAGGTAAGTGTTGAGAAGCCATTAAAAATTTTAAACAGATATCTGATGAAATTAATGTTTTGGGGACTGGGGTGGTGGCTCAACGGTTACAGCGCTTGCCTGGTATGTGCAAGGATGCAGGTTCAAACCCCAGCACCATGTACACAACTAAGTGTCAGAGCAATGAAAGCTGCATGAAAAACTAAATAAAATTGATTCGCTCTGTGTCTCTTTGAAAATAAAAAGCAGTATTTTGAAGATTTCTGTTTTAAGCTGGACAATACATGGGGAGGTGGGTGAGAGAAATTAGCACACAACTCAACCAGCAAACAAACTGCATTGCAGAAGACCAGGTGGAAACAGCGTGAGGCAGTGGGAACAGAAGTGGGTGGATTTGGGAAGTCTGTCACGGTGTCCACAGGAGGGAGGAGCTGGGTGACAAGGACCTACAGACACTGCTCCTGCTCAAGCTCTGGGCACTCGTGGAAGCCCCAGGAAGGTGCTGCCTTCAAATCTGCGTGCAGGCCCCGCAGACGTCCCTACGCTGTACAGAGCTGTGGTAGCTTAGGGGCACGGGTGTTGAGCTCAGGGGTGGTTAACGGGAGCAGGCCCGGCGTGCTCACTGGACTCCACAGGCAAACCTGAAAACGACCCATTCTCTTTCCACTCTCATTTTGGCAGGTTTGTTCCCAGTCCTGTTTTTCAGAGCGTCGTGGACTCTGGCCTTTCTCACAGGGGTCCGCGATGGGAGAGAGAACGAGGTAGAGGTGTGGTGAGGGTCACCAGAAAGGGGTGGAGTGTGTGAGCAGAGGTCACCAGAAGAGGATGGGTGGGTACCTGAAGGGGTCTCCAGAAAGAGGTGGGTGTACATAGGGGAGCAAATTACTATCCAGAAGGGGAAGAGGGATCTAAAAATGGAGGTAGTCCATCCTGCATCACAATCTTCAATTTTGACAGGAAAGAAAGACGTAAATAAATCTTAGATATCTGCACCTGACATTTGTCATTCCGTAGAACATTTTCATTAGAGCACCTTTTTTGACCACTACGATGACTTATTCAACAAGCCTGTGTCATGCCACATCATAGGGCACTTGGATGGTAAGTGTGGTGAGAAATGAAAACGGTTCCTGATCTGCGCGGTTTTATTACATAGTGGGGAAAGGACAAAGTCCTGAGGCACAGAACAACTGCAAGGCTGGCTGAGGCACAGAGGATTAGGTGCTGGGAGAGGAGGAGGCACCTTTGCCTGTAGGGCCAGGAGCAGGGCCTGGAGAGCGCCAGCACACAGGGGCCTTCACAGACCCGCCAGACCCCGGCCTGTGGCCTGGGCTCATCTGCCATTCCCCGATAAGATGATCAGAAGTTCCTGGTGGGACATCCTCCCCACTCCTCCAGAGAGCACTGTGGGGTCTGAACTACAGGCAGGGGCACCAGCGGTCCTGGTGCACACCCCTGGGTGTGGGAGAATGGCTGGCTTGGTGTGCTGCTTGGCCTTTGGTGGGATATAAAATCTCCATTGTTTAGTGGACTTGTTATAGCCTGGCCAAAGTCTAGCTCAAAGGAATTTTCATCAGTATAAAAACACCTTAACATTTTCAGACTGTGGAGGAAGATTTGTAGCAACTGAAGTTGCGAGAGTAAAACTATATACAGACAGTGAAAAGCAGACATGCTGGTAAGCTTAGGATACAAAGGATGTGGAGAAAAAGATCTCGCCCCATCAAATGAGCTGCAGCAAACGGATAGCCCGTTTCCCCTCTGCTTAGAAGCCGAGTGTGGCACACTCCAGCTGCTGGGCCTGCCTCCGGCCCCCTGATCCTCTGAGTCCTTCCTTGAAGAGCCACTCCCTTCTAGAGGCTGAGTGCAGGCACAGCCCACAGGGGCAGGACGTGTGCAGCCGCTGCAAGACATGCAGGCACGGCCTGAGCTGGAAGGCTGTGGGGAGAGCTCAGCTTACCACTAAGCACAGAGACCCATGGGGGACCACCACTTCTTCCCTGGGGAGGCTGTGACTACCTGCGCCTCACAGGATCATCACAGTCACACTGACATTACGAGGGGCCAGGATGCTTGGGTGCTGAAGATGGAGGCAGATTCACATGGAAAAATCTGATGGAGGGCTAGAGTGGTGGATCAGTGGTTACAGCACTTGCCTAGCATGCGCAAGGAATGCGGGTTTGAACCCCAGCACCACGTACATAACGAAGTGTCAGAGCAACAAAAGCCCCCTGAAAAACTAAATAAAATTGATTGAAAAAAAAAGAGAGAGATCTGATGGAAAGGTGACAACACGTTGCTATTCAGGGCTCCACTGGTGGCCGTCCAGGGCTGTCCAGCAGCTGGCCGTGAATTCATACGTGTCCGTGTTAGTGAGCTGCTCTACTTCACGTTTTCTTACCTGCAGCCCAAAGCATCTTACCTGAGAACTGAACATCAAAGTCACCTAGATTAAAATAAAAGGAGCAAAGTAAGGATTTTCAACATGAATTATAAAAGCAATTATTTCACCTTATACTTGCTTGTACAGTAAGCTAAATCTGGGTAATATAGAGCCAAAACATCAGAGGCCAACACCCATCCATTACAATTTTCTTCATGCATCTGAGCAACTGCAGTGTATGTCTGTATATCTCTATATGTATTCCTACTGAATTTCAGTTTCAGCACTCCAGAATTGGTCAGTGTTTCTAATGAGACGCATTATTTTTTTCAGTCCTTGAGAAATCTTATTCTTTTTGATTTCAATGAAGAAATTTCACCTCCACAAAGCTGCCAAGAAAATGTCACACCTACAAATTCTGCCAACAGTAATGACATGAGCCTATGGCCCAGAGGGCTCCACTGCAGCAATTTCTCCATAAATCATAACAGCATTTATACAATTTGAAAAGGAGCTAAAAGTGCAATTGCCAACTCAGGAGCAGACCTCATGAGGCCCAATTCAAGTGAGAGACCCTGAGGTTCCAGCTTCTTGGGAGTCCCTAGCTCTATCTCTTGCTCATATTTATATATCAAAAGTCTCAGTCTAGTTATTTAGGTGTTGATATCACAAGTCGCATCTTAGGTTCTGATCCTCAAAAACCTGAATAAAGACCACTAACCTCAAAACCTGATCTGCAGGAGAGCCCATGGGGCAAAGGGGCTTTGGAAACCTTTCTTCTTTGTCTAAAACTCTGTGACCATCATCTTTCTTCCTGTAATGTCTTCTGTCTAAGTTGAGTCATAAAATCCGTTCCCAGCAGAGAGTACACTGAGGATTTAATAGCATGGTCTTTGCCTCCTGCTGGGCCACTTGGGTGCTGGAGCTCTGCTCCTGCCTGTGTCCCCTGCGAGGGAGCCAGGGCCCTGCCTTTATTCTGTGACCTCATGTTTACACTGCTTCCCTTCGTGCCATGTTTTCCTCAGAGCTATGGAATATTTCTAATGCCTTGCCTCAGCCTCCTGCTTCCTGCCAACTCCCAGCGGCCATCGGGAGGCTCCTGGCTGCTGACATTCTGCCAGCCAGACTTCCTGCCCAAACGGGTCGTTGTTTTCCTGCATACATATCCAAATGACATGTTCTTCATAAGTTCAGAGCTTTGAAACCATAGCGTGCTTACCCCTTTAACTACCAATACCATCTTTAAAAAAAGATACATTCTTTAACTCATTTAGAGTTGGCCTTGGTGTCTGTATTCTTCCAATATGATTCATTTGAAGTGGAAAGTTTTCAGGAAAAACTAGATTTTACCCATTTACCTACTTCAAACTTCAGGTTTTATTCTTTTGGAATGGACTATTTGAAGATGAATTGCTAATTTGGTAGGCTTTTTGAAGGTGACTTAAATGACTTGCCTTCCCGCTTCGTTCCCTGGCTCCCTGTGAGCCTGTCACACTGTGTTTGCATGGTTCCCATCTTTCACCCTCTGAGACTCACCTGTAGGACAGGACCAGGATCTGACTACTCTAGGTACATCCTGGCACCTGGGCCAAGGACTAGAACATGGTGGGTACTTGATTCCTTATAGAATACAATCAAAAGTTATCTAGCTTTAAAAAATTTTTTTCCTTATTAGAGTGATTTATGAGATATTATTAAAATATGGAAAATCTAGATCTTTATAATCAGAATTATTATTCATATGTTCTCTATATGATACCTGAAACCATGAATACAATTTTAAATGAGTTTGAAAATTTTATTTAATTGGGCTGGAGTCATTGCTCAATGGTTAGAGTGTTTACCTGACATGTGCAAGGACCCAGGTTCAAATCCCAGCACCACATAACAACTAAGTGTCACAGAAACAAAGACCAGACTGAAAAAAAAAAATTGGTTCTCTCTCTCTCTCTCTTCCCACACCCTTATCCCTCTCTCTTTAAAAAAAAAATTGATGTTCATAGCAGCTCAATTTACAATAGTTAAATTATGGAAACAACCCAGATGTCCTCACTGGATGAATGGATCCAAAAACTGTGGTACATATATACCATGGAGTTTTACTCAGCAATTAGAAACAATGATATTGCAGCCTTTGAAGGTCAATGGATGTCTATGGAAGAAATTATGCTGAGTGAAATCAGCATAACCCAGAGAACCAAGGGTCAAATGTCTTCCCTGGAGGCTGGAGCTAGACTCTGGTCATTGAGAAAGGAGGTCTATTATCATGTTTTAAATCCATACATGGTGTAATGTCATACATCCTAAGACATTTGTAGAGATGTATTGGGAAGGTGGGGGAGTGATAAGGGTGGGTAATTGGGTGGGGCTCTTGGGGGTAAATCTAATTTTCAGAATATATATATATATATATTCTGAAAATTATATATATATATTCTGAAAATTATATATATATATAATATTATTTCATTAGAAGCTTGTTTGATCATTCAACAAATAAATTTCTGAATAAAAACAAAAGAAAAAGATTATTTATCATCTAAAATGCATGGCCAGCTAATGGTTCATTTCTATTTGTTGACATTATCACTTATATACCATAAAGATGGAAATTAACTTATGATTTCCATTTTCACTTACTCAATGCTCGTGTTGTGTTCTTTTCTTTTATCTCTAATTTTCATTACTAACATCAGTGTTACGATGTGCATTTATTTCCAATAATTAAGTCACATTTTATTTTTAATTGTCAAATTTGAGAGTCTAATTTAAAAAGTGAATAGATGCAAATAATCAATCCATGGTATTTTTATACACACATCATGAATTTCATGAAGTTACTTAATAAACAGAGAAAGACAGTACATTTCATACACGCCTAAGAGAAAAGGAATTTGGAAAATTATAAACATACTTGGCATCAAATCCAGCTCTGACATTCTTGTAACTGTGTGATTTTCAGCAATTTCTTAACTTCTATAAAGTTCAGTTTTCTCACTAGGTAAATGGAAATGGTGAGAACTTTAACTGGTGATTAGTGGTACTAAAATACAAAAAAGTGTGCAAGACATGGTAGATTATACATTAATGAATTTTTATGAACTTTTTAAAGCCATCTATAAACACCAGAACTTATTTTTAATATGGAAAAAAAACTAGAGTATTTAATCTATTTCAAATACTTTATTTATAACAGGGTATTAAGATTGGTTGCAACTTTGTGTTCATACATAAGAATTTGATATTTTATAGGTAAAAGGTGAAATACATATGTGTATGTATATATTAAGGTATTATATCTATATACAATGTACCTTATAAAACTGAGGAAATTTCGTGGGGACACCCAGGGAAAAGCACTTGTGTGGGTGGATGTATCAGGCACAGCCTTGGAAGAATAGGCAGGGGCCAATGCAGATCCACAAATCTTGGGCATCTTTAAAGAATTCAGGCTCCTGGTGAGTACTGACCCCCAGCAAGGAGATGCTTGCTCAGCCTATGGAATGTCAATTCCTCGCGTGTGGCACAACTCATGCTCCAAATGACCCCTTCTCATATCCTGTAGACGCTCTGAAGCCAGAGTCCAAAGACTCATGTTGCTCTCTCATTCCTAGTTAGGGTGATCACATGACCCAGTTCTATACCAAAAGATCAAGTTGAAATCTCTGGACTGCCAGAGACAGAGGCGTTCTAAAGGGGTGTTCAGGGCCCAGTCCTCAGCTTGCTTGTCCCCACTTCCTGCTTCTGGGGGAAGCTCCAGCCAGCTTGCAGCGGGGCCTCCATCACCCACTCCCAGAACCTGTGCATTCTGAGAAAGACCGAACAGAGAAAAGAGAGGTGTCCCTGGAGCTCCGGACTACTAACTCCCAGCTCTGTCCGTCTGAGATAAGTCACCTTACCTTTCTCAGTCGCTGTACAGACCTGATTGCTTTAAGTCTGAATTCAATCCTAACTGATAAGCTTCCAGCTAAGTACAGAAGACAGACAATGATTTAAAGACTATTTTCCCAGTTCTGTCAAGGACAGTCCACAAGAAGTAGCACTCCAGATGTGCTGAAGTGAAGCAAATTCATTACATGAAATGGATGTGGAGGGGATCTGCTTGAGAAATCTTGTGCTAAAGTCCTGTTACATAAAACATGCTGCGCAGCCCAACAGGGCAGGCTTCATCTGGTGACCTGATAGATAATCCAGAATCTCAGACTCTCCCCACCTCACCTGAATCAGAACCTGCATTGTACCTATAATCCCCAGATGATTCATACACTCAGCCAAGCTTTGTAAAAGCTGGGTAAATTATGAGCTCTTTGAGGTCAGAGGACGAACCCTTTTTTCTTCTCCCTAATCTTTTGTGTGTGTATTTCCTGGTACAATATCTAAATAGTACATAATAACCCCAATCAAATATTTGCTGAATGAAACAACACTGGCTCAGTGTCAACCATTAAATTACATTATAGCTTTGACTATCAGAAATCTAGCCACTATTTGCAAAGCTGAACTTACAGCTATGAGGAAATGAATCATGGAACAGACACGCTGTGAAGAGGAAAAGCAGCTGAAATGTCACAAATTGCAGATGAAACGGGCTCTAGGTGTGTTCTGAAATTTGTAGTTTTAAAGAACTTGGGTCCTTCTACCAGAAAGGGTGAAAGACAAAACTGAGGTGGGAGTCACAAGGAGGTGTCTGTGTCAAAGTTCTGTCACCTGGAGATTGCCCTCCATGGCTCTCCTCTCTGGGAATGCAATAGACCATCTAAGGCTGAGGAAAGCTCGGCGCGCTGTCGGAGAAGTGCACGTGCACACACAGGGCAGCCTGGGCCTGTGCACACCATGCCAGCCCCCAGCCCCATCCATGCTGCAGCAGGCTCCACAAGGAGACCCCCATGCCCCCAAATCTCCCATATGATGCCTTGGGGCGATGATGCTCTATTCAGCCCAGAAACAGTTCAGAGAAAAGACTGCAGCTACCTCCTCAAATATTGTAAGCCCTAAACTACTTCCCAATTTAACTTGTGACTGAGTGGGTTGAAAAACAGATTAAAGTCCTAACCCTAGTACTTCAGAATGTGACTTTATTAGGAAAGAGAGTTGCTGCAGCATAGGACCAGTTCCGATGACATCCTACCAAAGCGAGACGCACTCGCCGTCCACGGGCTGGGCATGGTGTTGGGGAGCCCCAGAGACAGACACAGAGTGCAGTGTGTCAACGATGCCGGAGACGGAATACATGGGGCCCCTACATTCTGCAAGAAACATGAAAGAACCCCATGCTAGAGGTTCAGGAGGGACCTGGCCCCACCACATCGTGATTCGTGGCGTCTAGACACCCGAATTGTGAGAGAACAACTCTCTTTCATTTTAAGCCATTCAAGTTTGTGAAAATGTGTTGTAGCAGCACCAAGAAACTCTCTGAGAAAACCAAACCTCAATTCATGATAATTTATTTCAAAATGTCTAAGAATTATTAAGAGGAATATTTATTAGACAATGTATTCACTTTTTCTCCTTATGGCAATTCACCCATTTTTGTGTGGCCATTTAGAATACTAAAATAAATGAGCAAAATAATCATGCTGAATTTATTAATCATGAACATGATGCCTGCCCCATTTGGGCTCTTTGAATTTTTGTGAAATTTTTTAAGTTCTTCACATATTCTAGATATTAATCCTCCATCAGAGAGGAACTAGCAAAGATGTTCTTCCATTTTGTAGGCTCTTTGCTCAAGAAAATGTAGTGTATATATACAAAGAAATATTATTCAGGTATAAAGAAAAATAAAATTATATCACTTGCAGGAAAATGGATGGAACTAGAGACCATTAGGTTAAGCAAAATAAGTCAACATCAGAAGGTTAAGAGACCTAAGTTTTATCTCATATGTGGAAGTTAGGGAGGAAAAAGGAAAAGAAGCAGGGGTGCATGCCATGCAAATCAAAGGGAACCCAGAGCTGGCAGGGGGCGAAGAGCGCTGGGGAGTGATATTGTCCAAGTCACACTGTTACACTGTGCACATGCATTAAAATGTTTAAAATATACCATCACTATGTACAACTATCATGCAGCAATAAAATGGGGGGATTATGTTTCCCACCAGAAGCTAAGAGGAAAAAAAGTCCTTGGAAGTCATCCCAAGAACTTCAACTCAGTCAAGGCCTCTCTTATATACATGCCATGTCCTCACTGGAGTGTTCTTAAAGCAAAAAGCCTAATTTTTATTTAAATTTACTTTGTCAGTCTGAGTCTTGGTTTATTTCAGCAATTGAATGGATATTAAATTTTAAATGTCAAGATTTTCTGAATTCCAAATTTCTATCAGATCATAGTTCATAGTTGATTGGCAGTTCATTTGCTAGGGAACTATCTAAAATGGATTATAGATGCTTAAAACAGCTCTCAACTCAAACAGCTGAAAGGAAAAAACCTGGAAGAGTCAGTGTGGTGTGCACACTCCAATGGAACATGGGGACTGGTGAATATGGAACTGAACTTAATATACGGGGGAACAGAGTCCTGGGGGTGTTGGCTTAGAGCAGGCTTCTGGTGAGGGTCCCCGGCTGCTGCTGCACCAAGTCAGAGAAGGAAAGAAGAAGGGGAGTGGGTGTGCCCAGAAGAGCACGTGTGAGGAGGAGGGGGTGGAGGAGCTGACAGCTTTGGGACCACAGGTGCCGTGGTAACTGACCCTCCTCACAGCAGCAATATTTCTGGTGGGGGGAGTCGTGACCTAATCACCACCTAAACGTCCCACTACCTCTCAGTACCATGGCATGACACAAGCTTCCAGCACAGGAACTGAGGAGTACTGCATCCAAACCACGGCCTCCTGTTAATTATTTCAGTTTCAATTACATATTCTGGCCCTGAAGTGTCATTCTTTGTTGTTAGATTTGTTCTTTTGGACCAGCATTTCTGAAGCTATCCTGGAGGGTTCAAACCCAGTATCTGTCCCTTACTTGCTGGGTAAGCTTCATTTCTGACTCATCTGCCTGAACACCCACGGCAAAGTGCAGTTCTGATTTGCAGAGCGGTGCCCGCGAGGCAGACAGCCACATGTCCGGCCTCAATCAATGCCGAGTCCTCTCCTCGCTGCTCACCTCTGTGTTTGTTTGCTACTGTTTATTATGTTTGGCACAAAAATAGACTTCTAAAGAAAAAGACTGCCTTTCAAAGCATTTTTAAGAAAACCATTTTGAAAGACAAGTAGTAACATATCCCTCCATGCACTGATATTTACAGTTGTGGGGACAAAGAAGTTTGCACTACTCACTCCTGCTAGCTCTAAATTTCATCCCTAAGGGGAATCAAAATGCTTTCATCAAAGCACTCAGAATGACAAAACTTGATGGAATATTTTGGAGGCCAAAGAAAAGAGCAGTAGTTCAAAACCACTGCTAAGCTCAGATCCTGCAAAGCACCAACAAGCTATAAATAATTTAAGAACAACAAGAGCCTCCAATTATTTTATTTGAAAGGATTTTCTTCTTTGCGACAGCGGCTGAGCTGTCCTCAGCTCCTGGTGCAGTGCCACAGCCACCCTGGTTCTGCTATCACCTTCCTAATGTGGGAGTTTCTGTGGCAATATTCTGCAGTGGGACTATATCTGGATTCTGCAAGTGGCACAGCTTAAACATGCATATGAATTTTTCTGCAAATTATCAAGAGCTCTATTGAATGGCAGACTGCGTGCATTTCAGAATGACTGTGCTGTCATTTGAAATCACATTCAGAAATGATCAATGAAGTAAAGACCCTATGTTATCAAAAGCAAGTCAATTCTCACATTCAACAAAATCATTCATTAAATAAATGAGCAACAATAACATTCCAAGAATTACACTAGTGCTGGGCCTATAACGAAGGTAAGAACAAAATTTTGGTTTCATTCAAGTTATCTCCTCCTGGGTGAAACAAAGTGAGTAAAACATCCTGTGTGAGGTGATAGAAGCACAGGCCAAGAGCTGGGGCGCGATTTGCACAGGGTGACTGGGCAGGTCTTGCTGAGTAAGATTTGAACTGATAAGAGGGAAGGCATGCCTTATGAGCCACCTGGGACAACAGGGCTGCAGGGAGAAGGAACACCCCCCACATTCCAAGGCAGGAAGACACCACCACCTGGAGAAAAAGAGAAGCTTGGTGTGGCTGCTGAAGAGTGAGGGCGCGGGAAAAAGGAGAGGGGTTTGGAGAGGTGAACGGAAGGGGCTGCTGGTCTCCAGGCTGCCAGTCATTGTACAGATCTGATCTCTATTTCAGAAGAGAAATCACTACAAGATTTCATACAAGGAGAAATATTACTACGATCCCTCTGGCTACTCTGTTGAGCTGGACTGAAGGAGGTCAAAGGGAGTTAAGGACAGCACTTAGGAGGCCATTCTAGAGACTATTAGCTTGGACCAAGATGGCAGCATGAAGGTAGCACAACTCATCAGATTCTGAATGGAGTTTCAAGGGAGAGTCTTCCAGGTTCACTCATGAAGTAGTCAGGAGTCAGGATGGTTCAAAGAATCTTGACCTGAGCAATCAGAAGAAGGGTGACATTGTCTGAGGTGGGAAACATGGGAAAGAAACGCTTCAGGGGGAGAACAGTCCCTCTGTTTTGGACATTAAAAGTGATTATTAGGTACTCAGCTACCTTCTCCTGAGCACCATCAGCTTAGGAACACTGACAAATGTTCTGATGACTGCAGTGAGAAGGCTTGAGTCAATCAGAAAGAGAATCCCAATCCAGCATCAAATATTTTGCCAAGTGGGCTTCCAGTTTTCACCATATGAATGACAATGTGAGATCAATAGTAGTAGTTGTAACTCCTTATCCTGTCAAACCTTCAGTAAGCATTCTCTGCCACAGACAATAGCCTGTCTGCTGACAGGAAGGACAGGTCAGAACCAGGGAGCCACTCCCTTTAAGAACCCAAAAGCTCCAAGTCATTAATTTGAGGTAACTGCGGAAAATTCACATAATTCTCTGATACACAACGGTATAATCAAAATGATACATACTGATGTACCTTTTATATGAAAATGGCAAGGATCATGTAATAATGAAGCTTTCTATGCATAATAATCATGACTGCTTAACAGCAAAGCCATGGTGAGGCACTATTTTGTTGCAAGCTGTCATGTATATTATAGATGCTTTCATTGAAAGACAATGATCAGCTCTAAGTAAGTTACTTTAACCTACTAAAGCCACAGATATTCCCACAGAATAGAAGACATTAATAAGATGAGAAGTTTTAGCAGCAGAGCAACTTGATATTCTATCACATCTTCTGTATCTCTTGCAGTGTGCATAGCTGGGCAGTAGCAAATGGAAATCCAACAGCCAGAGCAAAAACGTTTACATATTAGCTACCTGAACTTAAAAGATATGTGAAGAAGCTAAGCTATCTGCAAGAGATATCAACTATATATATATAAAAAAAAAGAAGCTGCAGAGTTGTGTGGACAGCAAGGCTCAAGGTGAGGTGTAGCCTCGACAGGCACACGGAAGCAGAGGAGGGAGGAACACAACTCAGGGGAAGAACAAGGTGGCTTCGGCCTTGGGACCACTCCACTTACTATCTACCTATTCCACCAATTTCTAATCATCATGGGATCTGCTGCAAACGTCAGAACATGAGGAGCAGGGGAGTGTGCACACACACACGGGCACCGCTGGTTCAGCCTCACCCAACACTGTCCCGTTCCTCACCTCCAGGGTCATCGAGCATGTCCCTGGGCATGCTTCACTGCATGAATTACCAAGTCTTTCCAGCTGGCCCACGGCATCTGCCCCATTGTCCTGCCTTCCAACTCCGGTCACGCTGGTTTCCAGGCTCCGTTCCCACTCGTGCTGGGGATCACCACTAGCCCCGGTTGGCACTTCTACCTCCATGCGCAGACTACCCTCTTTCTAGCTTTACCCACGTCTGCCACTCAGCCCCCTCAGCTCACACCACTGCCATCTGTCATGGGGCCTTGAAACGAGGAAGGGGCTAGCATTTCCACTACATCCCGAGTATGGCTCCAAGGCGGCAGGCCAAGGCTGATCTCTAGAACCTCAATGCAACGAAGCAGCTGAGAACGGCTCTACCTCACCTGGACAAGCAAGAGCTGCAATTCACCAAGCCATATGTCATTCAGTTCACTTGAACTTGAATGAGAGGCCTACGCCATAAGAAACACACCACGAAGAAGGCACATAAATTAATCAAGCTCAAATGGGGTGCTGAAAATATTTAAATGTGAGGAACCGCTAAGGAATATATTTTTCCCATGTTATTCCCAACATCATAAAGCACTACAATAAAGTCTATATTCACCAAAAATTTTCGCTAATTCAGAACACATTTCAAAGTGCCACCGTAAGCTGCCTGAACCAACTGTTTTGCAGCTGTAGTGAATTTGACAAGCCCTGGAATCACCGTGGAATGAAAGTTCCAGATCTCTTGCAAGAACAGGGCAAAAAGCCCAAGTAGTAAACATGCTGGACAAATCATGAAAGAGAACAGGTGCACAATCCTCAAGAAACACAAGCATGAATAGCTGCTAACTTTAGAGTTAATTCTACACACACACACACACACACACATACACACGCATATATATGTCATACCTTCAAACAAGGATTTTGAAATAATTTACTGTGAAATTCTCCATAGAAAAATTGAAATAATTTTACAATGAGTAACTTTTCACCCTCCTCCATCATTAATATTTTACTACACCAGCTTTATAACATCTATCCAACTACCAACTATTCAGACCTCTACCACACTAGCAGTTTCTCTTAAATGCTATTTAGTTTATAAGATTTTCTTAAATCTACATAATTTAGAAACAAACAATTTAGAAGAGTCAAATTTAGCCTTCCAAAATATAACTATTTCTTCCTAATCTGAGGATTCTGGATTTTTAACACAGGAAAACTGAAATCTCTTTATTTTAAACACTTCAATTTTCAGATGTAAAAATTAAAGCACAATTATTTTAAAGTTGGAGTAAGGGCATTAAACTAATTAGTATGCAAACCAAGATTAAAATCCCTGCTCTATGTTCTTACCTAAATACACCGCTCATCGTAAGAGAGAGTTGTAACTTGTTGGTACAAAGGGACAAAGAGTCCTGATTTAGACTTTCACAGATGAGTGCACAGTTGAATTAGCAGTGCAGTTTCAGAAGGAGCGGAATTAAGTGAGTTAAGAGCTGAGCATCTGTGACAGTCTCCTCACTGTGTAATCAAGACCAAAAAAAAAAATGCTAAAACACCCTTATTCTAGCATAAGTCTTTCATGTGCGCCTGGTTTCTAAAATTATGGGATATCATGGGGATGAGGAATTAAAGGCTGAACAGTGGAAGTGGGGAGTCTGAGTGGGAGACAAAGAGCGTCTGCCATGGAAACCCCGCAACAAAGGCTGCTCAGATGGCATGGAGGGCTGTGTCCCTGGTGCCTACGCAACCTCGGGATAGGCAACCACATCAAGGGGGCACTTAAAGTCCACTCCCAGGTCACCCACGACCAATCTACCTGTTTGAAAGACAGACTGGGGTTGGCTAAGAACCGCAACCCCTCAAAGAATGAACATGTCATGATTCAAGGCAATAATCTCTTTTATGTTTCTGTGTTTGAGCACAAATTTTTAGAGAAAATTTAAAATCAAGGAGTGAACAAATGTTTCAAGTCATGCTTCAAAGTCGGTAAGGCAGAAAAATGGCAGATTTTTTTCTTTTCTTCTTCCTCTAGTGTCCTTTAAAACTTACCTTATCGAGGAAAATTTCCTCAGACTCCCACTGAGCAACTAATACATTTTTCTTGAAACCACGGTTTTAGTGATACACACTACTTAAGAATTTGCTGGGAAACATTTTAAATTTAGCTTGCTGGGCCCTACACTGAAAGAGCCCAGCTTTCTGAACTTTTGACACGCCCCTTGAGTAATCCTCAGGTGACCAAGCTTTTGCACAGTGCCGATGTGAACAAGTCCACATTGAATGGCAACCTGCCAGCCGCGGGTTCTGGAATGATTACCAATTCACGGAGCTGGCCCATCTACGTTCCTCCTCTAGAATGCGCACACGGGAGACGCTAGCCCGCGCAGCACACTTTGGAGGGTGACTAGACACACTGGACACACAAACACTCTGCAAAGCCTCTGGTATCACATGTCCTCAGTTTCATTTTTATATCTACATAGCAACCTCAGCTGGCAATCGTGAGGCCCACGTGGAAACTGTTTAAGCATCATGCCAGAGCCACAGAGGTGGCCTGCTTCGGGGTGAGGAGAATCTGAATCGTATACTGAATGGCTCCACGTAGGTCTCCTCAGCAGAAACGGTGGGAGCCAGTTCCTGTGACTTTTTTAATGAAACTCAGAGTAAGAAATACATTGACCTTGCTGTCAGTATATGTTGTATGAAAAAACATTGCCATTACCATGAGTGATACATGTTGATATGGCTTCCTCTTTATTCTCCGTTTAAGTTAATGTCATACTCAATAACTTGATTTCACAATCATTAACATATTTACCTGCCTTTGAGCTATTGCCACAGACCCTACTGAGGTCTCAATTAGCACAGCTAATGATTCCTCAGGGAAAGCAAATCGTTTTCATCTATGAAACAGAAACCGGGTGATGAGTCTCTTCCTGGAGCGTCTCTCTTGTATGACCTGCCACCTGTCAACGTAAACATCGCTCGCCTGACAAATGAGGGGCAATGTGTCCCACTCAATCTTCATTTACCTAGCCACTCTTCCCTTTAATGTGCATTGGCTATGCGACAAGAATGGAAAGACATTTTATACAAAATATATCTTGCGCCTAACAAAAATCTTACAAGATGTGAACGATTACTCCTATGTAACTGATGAGGAAATTCGAAATGAAGAGGCTGAGTAACTTGCTTCAGTTCTCACAGTAATTAGTGGAACCGGGATTTCACTCTGGGTTTACACAAGGCTGCAAAGCCAGCATTTCATGTATGACCTTTGAATATTAACAATCCAATCCTCTAAGAAGGTGGTCTGCATATGAAGGTAGTAGTATCTCAGCACATACAAATAATTTCCCAGGTAAATGCAAGCATAAAGTTTTGAGAATAATTTTGCACTTTTGGTTTCCTAATTAATAGTATGTTAGAGCTTCCTCAATCACATGTCCTTTCCACAACTTCCCTCCCACTTCACTAACGATGGACATGTCACCGCTTCAACTTTCATTACAGGTATCAATCAGGCTCACTAAACCTCCTCTGTCCCATCTCATCATATGGGTCACTCTGCCTTCTGGATGTTAATTCCCCATGGTCTGTATTGTGACACAATAAAGATTTGTCACCTTTCTCTGTGTTCAGAAACTGATGTGGTCTTTGATCTGAAAACAGTCCAAGTCTCCCTGAAAGACACCACCGTAACAGCCTCGGTATCAAGATGAATAAGCTTTTAAAAGGTGCCAGGTTAAATTTTTTAAATTGTGATCTATCTAGATACATAAGTCTATTTTACATAGAAGAGAAAGGCTACAGAAAATAACAGAAAGTCCCCTGCATGGGGCACCTCATCGGAGAATAACAGACTGAGTTGCTACCACATATATGAAAAATAATTTGCTTACTGGAATTTTAAATGATGCTATTTACAAAAACTTACAAAAATGTTTACGTTTTGTACCTGAAAGGAAAAAAGCAGTGGGTTTCCAAGAGTAGGAACAAGGATGCTTATATGCTACTCTCTTGTGGTATTCACAACAATGATTATTTTGAAGAGATCTTTTCCAAGAGAAGTACTATTTTAGTCATATTATATGGAAAGACTTCTTTCAACATTTTCTTCAAGTAACTTTCCCTGCCTTATAATCCTAAAATACTAAGAATTATCTATTCATATTTTTCCTTTAAATATTTTTATGAAAACGATTTGTGATAATTGCAAGTACCTTATAATTAGCAAAGAAATTATTGCAACTGAGCAAGTACCATGTGAGGAGCCTTAGTATTACCTAACAAATGCTAAAGGTGTCCCATGCCACACACTGCTCTGAGGAACTTCCATGCATGTCTCAATTAATAGCATGAGGATAGCAACGCCACCAGGCACAGCGATTATGTGCGGGCTTCAGAGCTGTCGGCACCTGATGTGAACCCCTGTGGGCCACTTATTAATTAGCCTTGGAGAAGAACTAAAATTTGAGTTTTGATTTTTCTCTTACATTAGAAAAAATACAGTAATAATGATCTTGGAGGATTAGACCTAAATGAAGGCATATATGCAAGAGCCTAATATCTAATATGTGCCAGGGCTCAAGAAGTGATGGTTATTATAATTACAAAACTGTTTGGATCATTAAAAAAACAAGCATTAAACTCATCCACTATTCAAGACTGGCCCTAAAACAAGTGCAGAAATGGTTGAAGTATGTATGTGCCGCTGAGCCTCTAAGTGCCCCACGAGCAGAGGTTTGCCAGATTTCTGTTTGTAGGAGGGACATGTAGTCTACTTAGGGAAAGCAACAGTAACAAAATGTGCGTGTCCATAACCACCAGGGAGAGATGAATGCATTTAGCTTCAAGAAGAAGAGGAGAGGGGCACAGCATCCTTAACTTACTTGTCTTCCAAGTTTGGCTAATCCGTGGACCCAGGCTGTGGCATTACCAACAGTTCCGTGACATTCTGCCACAGCTGAGTGTGCCGACCTGGGCCCACTAACGCACCACCTGACTGATTCTCAGTTCCTGCTAGGAAGCAGCTCGTGGGCTGGAGCACCCTCCACCCAGCTCACGCACTGGCACACGGCAAACATCAGGGCTGATGGAACAAGGCACCTACCACGCACGGGGTAGCTTAAAACCACAGACAAGTATTATGTCTTAACTCTGGAGGCTCCAGGCCTGCGGTCGAGATGTCAGCTGAGCCACGCTCCCCCTGAAACCTGCACTGGCGCTCCGTGGCCATTGGTGGGTGGTCTTCCTGGGCCTGCGGCTGAGCACCTCCAGTCTCCGCCTGAGCTGGCGAGGCTGCCTTTTCTCAGTGTGCCTCTGCCTTCGCATGGTCTCTTCTTCAAGGACACAGGTAGTGTGGACTAAGTCTCAACTCGTCATAACTCACTACATCTGCAATGGCCCCAGTTCCAAGCCAGGTCGTTTCCTGAGGGGCTAGGGTCAGGACTTCTCCATACCTACGCTGGGCCACACAATGCAACCCATGGCAGCAGATCCCTGTGCAGGTCATCAGGGTTACAGCAAGCACTATGGAGCGACACTGAAGCGTGAATGTTAGAGTGTATTTTATAAAAGCCTCCAGTGGAGGATGATAAGGATCACCAAATGAAACAAGTTTCAACCTGCCCAGGAACAATTCAAATGACAACTAACAAACATGATAGCAAGGGTGGCAGCTGCTCAGCCATGAGTGTGTGGGCAGGGAAAGGACATGAAAAGGAGACTAAGCCATGGGGAACCTCATTGATGGGAAGCTCATGCAGCTCCTGGAAGATGGGGCCTGCTGTGTCAAACAACCACCCCCAGCAGCCACCGCTACATCCCCTTAAAAAACTATGCTTCATGGTCCTGTCACACCTACCAGGTGGCCTGGATTTCCCCACCTCCCCAATACCTTATCACAACCCCAATTCCCCAGACAACAAAAAGACCTTCACAAAGAAAGCTTGCTGAGGGAGAGCTATTGGCAAAGAGTAATAAGCCAATTAAGAGGGCAGGAAATTGAGGCCAAAACAGGGAGACTCAGCTTCCTTAAAAACTGTAACATGTTTGTAAAGCAGGGGAGACACGGGAGCAGGGCGTGGTGGAAGGAGGGAGACCCCAGACTAGGATTGGCCTTAACTGACTTTGTCAATATCTATCTATGCAAGAATATGTAACAATGATTCCCTCCAATACGTAAGACGATGTCGAACGAATTAAAAAAAAAAAAAAGGAACTTCGGCGCTGCAGGCGCTACACCACCTTGTCTCCAGGTGTCTGTTCATTTCTAAGTTGTCAGTCGAAAGTTCAGAGGTAGACCTGGGTGGGACTCTCTGGAAACTTCCCTGGGATCCCCAGTAAATTGGAGGACAGGAGGAGGACAGTGTCCCCTTCCCCCCTCTTGTCTCTTCTTACAAACTCACGCCTGCTACTCTGAGTGTCTGAAATCATTCTGGTAAAGAAAGGACCTGCCTTGGCTGCCTCTGCTCTGTGCAGCAGCCCTGTGCCCTGTTTACAGCAATGCTTCTGAAAGACGGTTTAGGAGAGACAGGGAACTGGCCGGGTAGTCAGGACCGGGGGCCCATTCAACCACACCTAGAAGCTGGCCAGCAGAGAGCCATTAACGGCACGCTCAGGCCTTCAAATGCAAAGGACCATGAGGCTCACCTGTGGGAGCAACTCCTTTGTCCCAGAAGCGGGAAAACTAAGAAGTGGGGGTGGACACAGATGGGACCAAGGCAAGAGTTGTACCTGTTTTGCATAGAGTTTAACCAGTGATGTCGGTGCTTTCCTCAGTGCCTGCTTTTCATGAATCTTAATCAAGGCTCACACCCGAACCATTCTAAACCCTGGCCCAACACACATAAGAAGGTATCCTGCTTCCGGTGCTCCTCTCACTGTGGAGACTGTTCTCCTTCCTTAAATAAATCCTACTCCTTTTACTCTAACCTTCCGTGGTTGTCCGTGGATTTTATTCTTCAAATTCGCGAGGCAAGAACCCAGAAGATTGGTGCCGAATTCCTGGGGTAAATTTCCACACCAAGAGCTGCGACGCACCGCTCAACAGCAGCGGGGAAAACTCAGCTCTGAGCTGGGGAGCTGCTAACACTATTTCGTCCTCGGAAACCTGCAGCCAGCCCAAATTCTCAGTTTCAGCTGGGAATAGCTGCAAACACTAGAAATGGGCTATTTTGGCTGCTGGAATCTATAGTCGGCCCAGACTCCATTTGTCAGCAGGAGCAGAAAATCCAGCCTCATCTCAAAACCCTCGCATCAATAGGACATTATATTTTGTCATCTTCTACTTTGGAAATTTATTGTAAAATTCCAGAGTGACTTAATTAGTATCAGGAGATTATACTGTTCTAGAAAAAGACTGAGTATGACTAATATTTCAGATTGTAAAGGTCATATTTTATTATACTATCTAAATAATAAATAATACCAATTTGTTTTCGGAAGGGTTTCTACTCATTAGTGATGCAAACAAAATTTCCTCTGAGAAAAATTTGGTTAGCTACTAGCATCCCATCTTCCCCTCTTCTGTAAAAATGAGAAAACTGATACGAAAAACCTCACCTGTGGTTCTGTGGTAAACAAACAGGCTGGAATTTGAATACTTCTTAAAGGATTATTTTTATTTTTGATGGACATATGATAACTGCACATATTTATGAGACACAGTGTGGCATTTTGACATGTGTACGCACTGTGTATGATCAGGTGCTAATATAGCTATCACTCCAGACATTTATAATGTATGTTGGGAATGTTCAGAATCCTGTTAGCTACTTTGAAAGGCCTCATTTATTTCTGTCAACCAGTTATCTGTGCCACTGACTGTGAGCAGCCACTCTCCAGTCCAGATGTGCTGCTGTGCCCACTAACCTTACTCTCCATCCTTCCACCATGTGTTTCCCAGGCTACTGTGACCACTGATATATTTCTAGATCAACCTTTTACCTTCCACGTGTAAATGAGAACATGTGGTACTCATCTTTCTATGCCTGACACTTCACTTAACATAATGTCCTTCAGTTTCACCCACATTGCTGCAGGTATCCGAATTGCATTCTGTGACTGAATAATATTCCTTGGTATGGATCACATTTTCTATTTATCCATCCATAATTTGGCTAATGTGAATCCTGCTCAATAAACATGCAAGTGCAGATGTCCCTTTGACATACTGATCTCATTTCCTTTGGACATTGTTTTAGTGAGCTTTTTCGCTGATGTGACCTAAAGAAGCAACAAGAACAATTAGAGGAGGAAAAGTTCATTTTGGAGGCTCACAGTTTTAGCGGTCTGAGTCCATAGATGGCTGAATCCATTTCTCAGGGCCCAAGGTGAAGCAAAATATCAACAGTGGAAGAGTGCGGTGCAAGAAAGCAGCTCGGGAAATACAGAGAAAGACTTCCTCTCATGACAGACAAAATATACACCTCAAGGCATGCCTTTAATGACCCACCTCCTCTAGTCACATCCAGCCAGTTACTCCCTAGCAGGGATAACTCACAAATTCTGTTCAGGTTCTCATTACTCTATACTTTCACCTCTAAACTTCCTTGCATTGTCACCCATGAGCTTTAGGGGGACATCTAACGTCCATCAGGACTGCAGCAACATCTGAGAGTTCTACACCTTATGGAGGAACCTCCATACTCACTCACATTCCCGTCAACAGTGTACGAGAGTTTCTCCGCATCCTCACAAGCGCTTGTTATTCTTCTTTGTCTTTTTAGTAGAGAGAGAGGGAGAGTGAGAGAGAGAGAGAGACAGAGAATCAACTTTTAGTTTTTCATCTGGTTTTTGTTGCTCTGACACTTTGTGTATGCAGTGCTGGGGTTGGAACCCAGGTCCTCACACATGCCAGGCAAGTACGATATTGCTGAGCCCCTACTCCAGCCCGTTATTCTTTTTTATAATCGCTATTCCAACTGGGCTGAGATGGTATCTTGTGGTTTTGATCTCTATTTCCCTACAGTGTGACACTGATGTTGAACATTTTTTCATATACTTGTTGACCATTTGTGTATCTTCCTTTGGGACATATCCATTAGGTTATTTGCCCTTAATTCAAGCCTTTTGATTTATTCCTTTAAACAAAACTCTTAAAGTTTTTTGATTGTTCTTCTGTTTGTGTTGTTGTTCTATTACTCATGACACTGTAGTAGTACATGTGAAGTTAAGCAGCAGCAACACAGTATGTGACCAAAACCCTCAGTGTCATGGTCCATGACCATGGCTCCATGGGGAAGGTAGACCATGTTTGTAGGAGAACAGCTATTTCCTCTCTGAAAATACATGTTTTCTATCTAATGTTTTTGTTTTTTGCTATAGTTCTTTAATATCCAATTACACTATAAAAACTGGGAATGATTCTGCAATAATTTGTTCCCCCAAATGATGAAACACGTATGTAAGGAAAATGCAGACCATCTCCTTTGCGAGCGAGCATTCCATTCTTCATGTGATCTTGGATCTACTTGTCTCCAACAATAAACTCAATATGCTGGGAGTTACAATCAGAAAATGTCAGGTGCAAGTAGAGGAAACAGCACATCACCTTATTTCTGCTTGTCTACTGCTTCCCAGGAGCACACTCACGCAGATTTATGCCATAATTTTACCATAGTGGGTTGACTTACACAAGAGTTTCCTATGCCAAAACAAAAACTTACGTTCACCTTGGGAATACATAAAGATCCACCTCCAGAAGCTATCTCCAGCTGGCCCTCCTTAAACACACTCTGGGATTGGACTGAAGCCGTGTATATGCTCAAATCCAGCAGAAGTCCAAACTGCCAAAGCTGTGACTGCAGAGAAATTACAAGCCAGTAGAAAAACACGTGCCTTCACTATAAAGTGAAGCTTGCATCCTTTTGAATTCTTCTGCTCCAATTAATGATCTTTCCAACGCATTTTCTTTGGAACACAAAAGGATGGCTAGAATTCTATTTATTCTATTCTCATAAATTATTTCTTCATAGTCAAAAGTTCAAAGTTCTATAATGATGCAGCATTGCCTTTCACGACCACTTACATAAAACTCCAATTCTATAAAAGGAACAGCTGCAAGATATTTTTTACATTCTGAAAGAATTGATTGGATTTCTTTAAGGTCCATGCGCTGTGTCAGGTTAACTATGATTATGTGGTCAGGTAATCATGTGTGGCTGACATGGCTGATTAGAGGCTGTGACCTGGGTGTAAAACCATCTTCGGTTCTGTAGGTCTTGTCCTCTCTTCAGATGGGCTTCACGATGGCTACTTGATTGACTCACTTAAATTCACTATCAAGTGTGGACAGTTGGTTTACTAAGTACCAGGATCTATATGAATACAACAAAAGCAAAAGTCATGGCCCCAGTTTCAGGGTACTCAAAACCTCTGTAACTGAACTCTCTTTTTTAGCAGTCATGAAATTGAAGTATGAAATAAACAAACAAAAAACAATTCATGCCCCTATTTGATAAAATGCTAGAATGCAAGATACAGAAATCAAGCACTAAAGGGGATTGATGTTTCTTATCTAAAACTTCAGTAGTTGCCGATCATTGTTCTAAAAGTACCAGTGAAACATCCATATAATCTATTAGTTTCTTGACTTAAAAATACTTTCTAAGCTAAATATTTATTGTTTCCTAAGGAGACAGAACTCCACGCTGACTAATGGAACAGAACAATTTAAACCTACACTGAATCAGGCAGGAATTTCCTGCTCACTTCATCTGTGCACACGGTTTATGGTAGTAAAGGGAAGGCCACATGGACTCCCCCTGAATCTCTGATATCTGCAGCTCTAAAGTTTTCTGCTGGATTTTCACATCTCAGTCCCCTGAAGTGTAAGCAGCCTACCTTACCCCTGATATAAGGGAACTGCTAAGTGCTGATCTGAGAGACAGTGAAGCGAATCTGTCTCTCCTTGCTAAGGTGTCCCTGCATTTTAGACAGCAGCTGAGTTTCCCCGTCGTCAGCGTTGGGCTGTGTCTGTCCCACTACAGTCCAGAGTTGGCGTCCTCTTTGTGTGTAACAGTGACAAGAAGGAAGGATTCTGCCCTAGACCCCAGGTCTCCTTTTTCCATAAGCAGGAACTTCGAGAGTTCACTCACTCCATGCTTACGGCCTCCTCTAAAGGAAGCTGATAAACTCGCTCCCAATGCACTGCTCCTTCTGCACGCGACCACCTGCTTCCCTTGCTGATATTTTCAACAGCTAGGGCGGGGCCCAGCATACACGTTCAATACATGTACTAAAGTCTTCAGCCTTTTCAATTAGCTGTAGGCAGCCAAGGGGAATGTTTAATTTCTGTCTTTTTGCTGTCCCTGAAATACCTCTCCTCTGCTTCTGATTCTTGCAGGAAACCACCCTCCACCAGTTGCCTGCCCCACTGCTCCAGCTGGACACTGAGGAGCGGAGTCCTTCAGAAAGCCCTCCAGGAGTACTAGCCCTGCAGTGTGTGAGGCTGCAATGCCCACCCTCCAAGCTCCCTGGATACCGAGCCCGCCAGCTGGAGATTGACCCCTCCACAGCACAGGTCTTCTCTGTGGGGCACAAGGGAATGATTAGGAAAAGGCCTAATCGTGGTCCTCCTGAGAGAACCTGCAGAGTCCAGATAGCATTTAATTAACTGACTGCCCTGCAGAGGTCCTCAAGGAGGCAGATAAGCTGGAGTTTCAGGATGCTTTGCGTCTCTGGACTCCTGAATTACAGTACCCTAAACGGAGGGAAAAATGTCAATATCTCAGAGTTGATCCTCCCAGGCTGCAGGAGGAATTCTGCTGCTGTTGAGGTCACAGGACCAGGAAGCATTCAACAAAGCTGTCCTTTATTAAACAGATGGACTTCTGGGACTGAAGCCCCTAACACATCACAGCAGAACCTCCGGGAAACAAAGACACTGACAGTGCACTTCAGTGCCTCTGGCTCGGATTACAGAGTTCAAGCCAAGTTTCCTCCTCCATAACAAATTCTAATTTTGAGTGTCTATTCATCTTTAAAACATATATTTATTAGCCCAGAGTTAAGCCTCCTGCCCAAGCTGCTTGGAGTGGGCAGCTGGCCCTCCCTCCCCTGGAGAAGCTCCCTCTGAGAACTGACAGCAGCGCTCTCCCTCAACCAAGCCCCTTGGCACACAATGGCCGCCTCAAGTCCCTGCATGGCTGTGTCTGCTTTTGTCAAGGGGACACAGCATGTTTGTAAACATGTGGTCTGAAAGAAGACTTAGGCCACCACAGCAAGCCTGTGCCCTCCCAGCTTCCTGTTTGTTTCTCACATTGTTACCCCCGGCAACTAATGGGGGACATAAACTGAGAGACTGGCACTCCTTTTCCTTATTTTAAGCCCAGAATTGGTCAAAATAAAAGAAAACCTCCTAAGTGCTTTCCTAACTATGGAAAGTTTTTATGTTCTTGTTCTTTTCCTCTCCACAGCAGACACTGGAACCGAAGGCTCATGTGTGGATACGGTGTCCCAGGCGCCTGGGCCATCCTAGGAGCGGAGAGGAGCCACACAGGGGCGCACCTGCAGCCCTGCCCTCTCCCTCCCCAAGGGGCTCCGCCAGGGCAAGGCCCTCCACCTCTGGAGACGCAGGCCTGGGCTGCTGGACCTCAGAGAGCCTGGTGTGCCACAGCAAAGGCAAAATGAGAGCTTTCGATGGGAATAAACCAAAATAAGGAGATTATCACTGGGAAAATTGATCAATTAGTACACAGCTGTCTCATGCACTGTTCTTTTAATGAGCAACAAGCAAAAGATAAATTCAGTCAATGATGGCTAATTAGGAGCTTTGAGAATCTAGCACATGTTAGTGAAAAATTAAAAGGGTATTTAAAAGTAATCATCTGGCCCATTTTTATGCTTGTATTCATGCCACATATAACAATGAGCAAAACCCTTGGGAGCACTGATTTTCAGGCTACTCAGTAACTAAGCCCAGGACACGCTCCATCCCGGGAAGCCATTACATAATGGCAACCGAAGAGAAGACCTCGCCTCGTCGAGTCAACACACCATCTTCCTGCGAAGTCCCCAACAGTACTGCCCTCGCCTCATCCAGTCAACACGTCATCTTCCTGCGAAGTCCCCAACAGTACTGCCCTCGCCTCATCCAGTCAACACGTCATCTTCCTGGGAAGTCCCAAACAGTCCTGCCCAATACAGTCATTTGGACCTTCCGTAATTTCTGTGGAACTTTTTTCCTTCTTTTTCTACTATCTCAGGATTACCTTTCTGTTCAGGGAAGTGCTCAGACTTCTTATGCTAATCAAGCACATAAACATTTTATTAGTTAACTGGCCATCTGGTCCTCAACCTCAGCTTCTATGCTTTTGACGATACTCTAAATTTGAAGACTTGTTCTTAAGTTAGAATCCACTAAACTTCTAAAATAATTACTGTCCCTTTATAAAAATATTTTCTTGGCATTATTAACATTACCATTCACTCATATTGCTACAATCCATATATTGTTGAAATCAATTCACATCACTATCAGATAAAGGAAGAATGCTTATCAAGATACATCTTAATTTCTAGCCATGGTAGTGCCCTATATTTTATACACCTGTGTAATTTCATTACTTTATTAAACTTGAGCAGTGACGAATTCATCATGATTTAGCTTTTGACTCAAGCAGGCTCCTCTGTCACAGGAGTCCTTGCAATGTTCACAAGACCATAATAATTGTTGTAAACTTTGGAATGGTAATACATCTTTACCTCAATAGATAAAGACTGCGGTCTCTTTCCACCCCACTTTTCAGGGCTGAGGTACTGGATTGGCCACAGCCATGTTTGAAATCTGGCTGGGAAGATCCTAAGTTTGGGTAGTGGGCTCTGTTCATGAGGTACATCACCACGTTAGTGCACAGGTGAGGAACTGCAGGGAGGGCTGCATTGGACTCAAAGGGACAAGATCAGAGGTCCTCTGTCATCACTCATGCTCAAAGATTATTTAGGATTACTCACTTCATAAGAAACCTTGAAATGCCCTAAAATCATCCGGTCGTACATGAAAGACGTCTCATAGAGGTTTTTCCATATATTTGATAGCAAGCAATCTTACACAACATTACCAACAATGACTTGTGCAGCTAAGAGAAACTTCTTCAGACTATTAAAAAAGAAAATTCACCCAAGTATCCTAGAGCAAAGACTTAATTATCTTCCTATTCTTTCTATAGAAATTGGTAAAAAATTATTGCATTAGAAGAGTATACAGAAGGGCTGGAGTGGTGGCTCAGTGATTATGAACACTTGCCTGGCATGCGTGAGGATGCGGGTTTGAACTCCAGCACCACATACACATTGAAGTGTTGGAGCAATGAAAACCACATGAAAAAATAAAATTGATTCTCTCACACTGTCCTTCTCTTTAAAAAAAAAAGTATACAGAAAATATTAGGAACAAGTAATAAATTAGTAAAAGTATTATACCTTTTCTAGCCTTTTGATGCTTACTATACTTGTAGCCATGAAAAAATTTTAAATTATGATTTTTTTCTTCTTCTCAATACTTACCCATGTTTATCTGTAAACTTTTGCAATTTTATATTTTTCTTTAAGATTCTTAATTATATAAGCCCTCATACCTATAAAAGATGAATTCGATGTGGTTTAATAAAAACAAAAATAAAATTCAATTTATTTGCCTTTGAAGACTACATATTTTTTGTAACTATACCACATGTTTTCTGCAAACTAAATTCAGTTACTGAAAATAAAGGTGTGTTTAAATTTCCCCTCTAATTAGGGTCCCTGAAGATGAAGTGCATTCAAACAGCTACTCTTGATGTGGCAGTTTCATTAGGCTTCTTTGTGCCTGGGGACTCTGTTCCATCTATTATGTGATGGTACTGTAAGCAATGGCCTGCTTTCCCTTCCCTCTTCTGTTACAACTCTTGCAAAAAGAGGGAAAAGACAAATACCCATCATAAATAATGCACCAAGTACCCACTGTGAATGCTGATTTAGCACAAGCTCTCAACGTCTCCGTGGCCTCTCCTCTTCAGCACGACATGGGACCAGATTCTTGCCCAACAGGGATGCTGGAAGGTTGGAAACATGATATTGACAGGAAGGACTCAAAGAAAACTGAGGGAGCATCACATGCGAGCAGCCAGAGCAAATCAGATGATTCCAGAAGGCTGGAGGCACTTGGTTTAATGAATAATCCTTTAACAGGAAAGCAATAAACCTGAATGTTAAGCTATAGCTTGGTGAAATACCCAACATGGCCAGCTTTGGAAATCCGAGTTTGACACACTCCAGAAACGTGGAGCACCTAACCATTCTTGCACCTGTCCAGGGTAAAGTCTTCTTGAGTTACTCTTCCTCCTAGATTGGAACTTACCAGGCAAGCAGCTGTTTACATGGGTTCTGCAGGCATAAGGTGGCTGCCAGTGGACGAAGGGGGTAATGAATATACACTATTGGTCATTTCTATTCTTTTGTTAAAATATAACAGAAAAATTAACATGCAGCAATAACATTGTAAACATTTACTCATGTGACTTACACTAAAACACTAACGCTGACAGATTTCAAGGAAGTACAAAATTTTAATGAACTTTAATTCTTATCAGTCATTGCAATTTAAGCCTTGTTCTAATTCAGCGTTTTTCCTAAACTCAAGGTCATTCACAGACTTGCCAAGGTCTCCTAGCCTGGTACTTGGGTGCATTAGGAGGAGCTGAATAGGACCTTCACAGGACACTCTCTAGACGGAGGAAGTTTAAAAGCACCACATGTAGAGATGAGGCCTTGGTGGCCTCCTTGGGACTCCTGACAGCTTCGGGACTCTGAGCTTACTGCCTGAATTTCCAAATTCTTACAACTTTCTGCTCCAGGTGGCTCTGGGTAAAGAAGAAAGTCCACCTCAATGTATGACTCTTCTCAGGAGGCAGCACACCTGTCCCCACCCTGAAACCCACCCCAATCCTCCTGGAGGGGTCTCTTTCTGCTAAGGGTTTTATTTTCCCTAGTTTCTCTGCTGTTTGGGGAGGTTCCCAGTCCTTTGCAATACCACCAGCTGGCAGAAAACTTAACACTTTCCACGAAATATGAAAGCGCTTTCTCTCATAAGCTCTGCAGGCTTCTGCTGCTTTCCAGAACCCTCTGGCGCCAACTTACTTCTTAAGGGAATCTTAAGACATTTTTTACAGCCTGTATTTTAAAATCAAAATGAACAACATACTCAGGCTTTGAGGAGACATTTATAGAATTTCCTCTCTTAACTAAAGAACCACAGTCTAAATCAAAACTTGAATACACAGATATGCTCGTGAGAACCACAGAACTCACACGGCTGGAAGCTGGCTGAAATCTACTGACAATGCGACCTGTTCCAGCAAAATAAGGAAGATTCTTACAGACGCTGTCATGGAAACAGCTCTCCTTGTCTTCCCTGAGAAGTACTGATTTGACAGCTCTTGCTAAAAGAAACACAACTAAATGCCCCGATCAGCTTGGGTGCCAACTTCTGTTGCTGCCTTTACCTCCCAGGTGCATGCTGCCGGATGCAGCACCCGCAATGCTGCTAGCTTTGTTTCTCCAAGTGAATGGGGTCATTTCCTCCAGCTCTGCTCCGGTAGCTTGGAGAGTCCTCATTAAACACCCAGGTATCTTCCTAGGTGAAGCAAACACTGAACTCTTCTGGAGTGTGACTGTGGGCAAATCAGCAAGGAGCCACTGGGGCTGGAGCTTCCTTAAACTACAAAGGCACTTTTAAAGAATGTGAGCCAGGGGGCTGGAGCATTGGCTCAGTGGTTAGGGCACTTGCCTGGCATGTGCAAGGACCCGGGTTCAAACCCCAGCACTACGTACACAATGAAGTGTCAGAGCAACGAAAGCCACATGAAAAACTAAGTAAAATTGATTCTTTTTCCCTCTCAAAAAAAAAAAAAAAATGTGAGCCAGATACTCAACCGGTGAAGTTCTTCCAAAGGATTCTAGAAGTAACTCTTATTTTTTTTTTTTAATGAGAGGACAGTGAGAGAAAGAGAGAGAATCAATTTTTTTGTTGAGTTTTTCACATGGGTTTCGTTGCTCTAACACTTAGTTGTGTGCATGAGTTCTGGAGTTCGAACCTGTGTACTTGTGCATGCCAGGCAAGCGCCATAACCCCAAGCCACCACTCCAGCCCCAACTCTTATGTTCTTGAATTGGAAAAAGATCTCTTATTGATACGAAGAACCGTAAGCTGCAACTAAAACTTTATCTTAGGAAATTATTCCAGGAAACTACTGCACAAAATTTTATTACACACACACACACACACCAAAAAACAGTTTCAAAGGAAAACTCATCCTTAATTGCAATAAATTACAGTGTGGATGGTGAAAAGGGATTCTTCTAGAACTCCAAGGGCAGCATCTCACCGGGCACTTTCATTAATTCACGTGCTGGAACTTCAGCATAATTTCTGAGTCACCTCTTCAACCTGAGGTAACCAGGAATAACACCAGACTACGTTTCTCTTGCAGGTTCAGAAAATGAGAAAGGAAAAGGCCCTCTCCAAGTGCTGCCCCTTGACTCGGCTGCTCTTCCTTGAAAGTCCTTCCTTCTGTAGACTCACTTCTCAGACTCCCCAGTTGGAAACCTGTCCCCTCCAGAGGCCTTTCTCAACACTGTGCGCTCAACAAACCTCCTGCAGGACGGCTCACTCAGCACTGCTGAAGTGCTTCTACCTCTCACCCAGAACACTGGGTGCTGGAGACGTGAACACAGTTACCCACTTCTCAGAAGCTCCCTACCCAAAGCCTAGCAATGAGTTTTACACAGATTTTAGAGAATATCTGCTACCCAGTTGAACTATCATTGCGTAGCTGCTTCTGTTGGAGTTGTCTACGAATGGATTGCAAAACATGGCTTAGAGTACTTGAACACCTAAGGAATACTTTTGACTCATTAAAAAAATAATAAGGCTGTGAACAATACCCTTAGCAAAACTTCCTACTCTGTATTGATTCCCTACAAAGACAGAGTGGACTGAACGACCTGAATTCTTGGCATTCCCCACTCTTGTCCCTCATTCCGGCTGGATGCAACCTCGCCAGCGTCTTGTATCCCCGTACATTTTCTCTCATTGATCACGGTGTTCTGCTTCGACAGCAGAATGCTTAGTTGATTTGAAAGAAAAGTTGGTTTCTCTCAGTTCATGTGACTACCAGAAAGTGTCGCAAAGCCTTCAAGTGCTGTCTGCAAAGCCCCTGAGCGTTTGGAGCGGCCGGCACTCTGGGTCTGTGTCCCCGTGTGTTCACACATACCGAGGAGTCGGGCTCCCGTTCTCTAGGGAGAATCCCTGCAGCACATGGAATCAACAAAACATGAAATCAGCCTTGGGCTGTCCTCCATGGAGCCAGCATAGCACTGTGTCCCGGGATGTCTGTGCGTTCTAGCAGTGAACTCCACCCACACACACAGATGCAGAGGGAGGGTTAAGATCCTCCGACTGGCCAGTAACTGAATGCCATTTACCACAGGTTTATCAAGTGACCTTCAGCTACCCATATAAATGATTTACTTCTTGCCTGCGTCCCTCCCCTGTGCATCTTGCAACCAAGTTACGCCACTTACAAATGTTTTCAGGATTCTGTGGCATTATTATGAAGCTAAATGTTACTCAATTCAAGGGTTATTTCTAAATAGTTTGCAAGAAAAACATAAAAGATATGGACGAGTAGCTTAAATGTCTCACTCCCCAATTTCACAACTTCTATAAAAAGTCTCTTGGCAATCTAGATGAAGTGAGTTTAAGGATTTTAGGGTTGCTGGTTTACTAATACAGGAACATGATAGTTGATTCCTGCTGAAAAACAAAAAATTGACTAAATCAGTCCTCGGGCTCAGGAAAGGAAGCCTGTGACATAATGCAGTTGAACGCTCTGCCTTTCCTCGGTAACCTCTCAAAGTCCTGTATGTGCTCTTTATCTCTTCTAGTTTTTCTGACATTGTGAAAGTATTTTCTTTTTCTGATGTGAAATTTAACATTCATAGCCAAAGCACAAACTTAATATTTGAAGTACTTCTGACTTTATAAGAGGCTTTAATTAATCATACATTGATTTAACAGAAAATGTAAAGAGAGCAAAAGAAGGTAGTTGAATTAAAAATGGATTGAATTCAGTGTCCAAATGTGAAATGTTCTAACCCTTTATTTCTTCTGTCTGCTCATTCATTACATAAAAAGACTAAATCTGCTTAGATTATGCCATAGGACAATGACTTATTACATATTATTATGCTATTACTATTAGGGCCCCTGGTTTCTTCATCTGCAGATAAAATCAAGCCAACTGAGGATCTGAGGTCATTTCAATGACCAATAAATATTGCAGCCTATTTTGTCTTGAGAACTTGTCTTTGGAGATTCTGTCCACTTAGGACAGCTGGGCAGAGGAAGCTCTGGTTAGACCCCACCAGCCTCCTTACCTCCACAGCGCCCTGAGCGCTCACACTCTGGTGGGGACTCGACCCTCCATGCTGTTTGTCTGTGGTTGAAACAAGACCTCTGCTACCACAGGCAATGAAGAAGAGAATTCTAGAACTAAAATCACTGCACAACTCCAGCTTGGGCACAGTGGACTCATGGTGAGAGAGCTGTGGCCCCTCGTCCCTGGTGACTTGACGGCAACATGGTTTCCATGATATCCTTCCTCTCCTAACACAGTAACTACTTAGGACATCACTGACTTACTTGAAAGACAGCGATAACTACCAGGACCAGATTCGTTTTGTTATGGCACTAATATGAACTCCCTTAAATATTTCCTTTCAGATGAAACAGGAGACTATCACATCTGGTTAATAATGAGCTAAAACATGACAGCCAAATATGCAAAGACTATTGCTATTCCAATAGCTTACTCTTCAAAACTGTCTTCCCACGCTCAGTTATTCTGGAGAGGATTCAAGACATTAAGGACTAAAAAGAGATCTGACTTTGGTTTTTCAAATGGCAAACAGGTCATTTAGATATATCCTCATTCAGCAGTAACTAAAACATCCACGGCAGAAATCACTTCCTTGAGAATAAGATCAATTTGCAAGGCACTGAGCTCCAACACTGCAAATTTGCCAGACACATTTGAGATCTTCACATATTTCACAGTATTTTTATCCAGTGTGTTACGCCAAGTGTTATTAAAATGATAAATGATCTGCAGGGTATTTTCCACCAGCAGCTGTAAACTGGCTGAAATAGCCTTTCCCAGAAGGAAGACCTGCAAAAGGCCTCGGAATGCCTCTCGTATCTTAAGAGTTAATCAAAAAATTAGTTACATGGATGCACAACTACAAATCCTTTTTGCCAAAGGTGATCTTTGTCTTTTCCCCCGGAACTCTTAGTTGACTCTGACGAACGATCTCACTATGGAAGCTGTACACGGAGACATTAAGAAAGTGGCTTTAAGTCTGATAACTGGCTCCTGTTGAAGGGCAGTCCTGACAGAACACAGAAGCCGCGGAGCTGTGGTTTCCTATTGTGTTTCGCCCTTTCCTCCAATGCAGCTTGATTTTTATCAGCAGAGTTCTGACATCATTTCCTTTCTCAGCACCATTGTTTAACTCCGGTGGAAAAGGGCAGGAAAAGGGCAATGTATTGATTTACGAAAAAGTTCTTGTCAGAAAATGTTTTTTGGGGGTATTTTACGTCCTCATTCTAAAACATGAGGTTCGTTCGAAAGATAATGGCCATCTTTTACATATAATACAAAAGCAGTGTTTTCTGTTCAGGGTGTTGATATCCCCATTACATTTTACTGACAAATGATAATTATGTATACTTATGAGGTAGACTATAATGTTTTAATCTAGAAATACATTGTAGAAATATTCAAATTAATAAAATAGCCACCACATATGGAATAGAAACTTCATTCGGAATATAACTTTTTATTTTCTAATTCTACGCAGATACTTTAATATAAGGATCCTCAGAAATTAAAAAAAGTGAAACAAAAATCACATATACTCATGGTTAGCGAAGATTGAGTTGTCTTCAGTGATTCAACAGTCTATTCTTACAACAAATCCAGCTAAAAGGGAAAGGATTAAACTTTGAGTTGATCAAAGACTGGTGGAGGCTTGGGGTTTTAGCAGCCTTAGAGGCTGTTGGAGCGCAGGGGAAAGTAGCAGCAATGAAGAAGTAAATGATTCCTTGAGGTTCGCTGTAATCCCTTTGTTCTTCTCATTGCCATGGTCTGCTTCAGAAATGGGGTTTACAAAATAAGGGCAGAATATGATCCTTTGGATCAGATTAGAGGTTGTTTTCCTCTGTGCTCCTAATGATGTACAGGGCGAGGTGTTCCCGAGGCCTGTCCTCTCCAGGTCACCCTCAGCACCCATGGACGCTAGCTGGGCTCTACTCCTAGCCAGGCGCTTACACAGATCCTTTCACCCTCGCTGCACAGAGTGCAGCCCTGGCCCCCACACCCAGGGCAAGGAGCACAGGTCACTTGATGCCAGGGATGCCTGAGGTGCGATGGTGCTCTCTTCTCTCAGTGGACACCGCATTCAGGAGAACACAACATAAGATGCATGCACTCCATCCAGCGCACCCAGCATTCCAGGAACTGCACAAAGAACAGCAGACACATGGGCCAACTGCAGAGAGCTCCCTCTCCTCTGAGGATGAAGCACACACTCTCACACTTAATAGACCGTGCTTGTGTGTGTGCGCACGTGCTTGTGTGTGTGCGCACGTGCATGCATGTGTGCATGTATGTACGTGTGTGTGTTTTAAGTGAAACCCATCGGGGAGAAGTTTCAAATTCAGTGTTTTAGTAAACTGGATCATGAGAAATTGTCAGTTCTGTCAGAGCAATTAACAGAACCTAGGATAAATGATGAGAAAATACCACAATTAGACTTCATAGATTGGACTTTGCTCTTTAAAAACTATTAAGAGGGGCTGGAGCAGTGGTTCAGTGGTTACGGCGCTTGCTGGGCATGAGCAAGTACACGGGTTCAAACCCCAGCACCCACGTACACAAGTAAGTGTCGGAGCAACGAAAGCCAGGTGAAAAACTCAATAAAAGTTAATTCTCTGTCTCTCTCACTGTCCTTCTCTCTTTAAAAACAAAAAATTTTTTAAAAAAATAAAAACTACTAAGAAGAGGCTGGAGCGGTGGCTCGGCCATTATGGAGCTTGCCTGGCATGCGTGAGTATGCAAGTTCAAACCTCAGCACCACGTACACAATGAAGTCTCAGAGCAACAAAGGTCAAATGAAAAACTAAATAAAAATTGTTTCTTTCTCTCTCTCTCTCTGTCCCTCTCTCTTAAAAAAAAACGATTAAGAAAATAAAAATTCAATATTGGTAGAAAATATTTTTATCCTAGTAATTGAGGCATTTTATTGGTGCATTATAGTTGTACATAATGGAGGATTCATACATGCACACAACACAACAATATAATTTGGCCCACATCATCCCCAGTACTCCCCCACCTCCCTCCTCCTTTCCCCTGGTCCCTTGCTTGCCTCTTTCTGGGCTGTATACTTATTCTAACATATCCAAGTATACTGACATAATTCTTATTCCTATTAGAACATTTTTTTATATATGTGACAACAGTATAAAAAACCAAAGGTCAAATGTTCTGATATGTGGAAGCCAACCTGAATTGAGGAAAAGAATAGAGGAATAGTCAAAGGGGAAGAAAAAGGAGGAATGAGGAGTGACATAGGGACAGTTAATGGAAGGAATCGGACTCAACTTGCTCATGTTCATAAATGAACACATCATAGTGAATCTCATGTAAATATACAATCAATAAGTAACTAAAAAAAGCTATTTAGTGAATAACAGACCAGTAGATGGAAGAGAAAGGAGGGACGGGGAACATGCTTTTATTAAAAAGCTAATGTTTATGCTATTGTCAAATGCATCTAAAAAGAACAGGGGTGGGAGGAAGGTAGGGGAAGGGGAAATGCTGCAACTGCGTCAAAACAAGGTAGACTGTGTGGTTTTTAAGATGAGAACTCTGCAGGTTCGTGTGAGATAACAAGTTGGAATGAGTCCAAACATACATCCTCACAGCACAAGCAGCTGACCCAGCATTTGATTTTTATGCAATAAGCTTATGCGATATCCATGCACCATTACATGAAATATCCACACTGCTCCATGAGAGAAAACCCGATGTAGTTTCATCAGGCGAACCAGAAGATCTGGTGGCAGGTGGATGACAGTCTTCCTCACTACAGCTTCTGGTGAGCCCTCCCTTAAGGTCACATCTCGGTGGGCACCGCAGGTGCTAAAGAGCACTGGAATGGAATGCAATAAGACAGGCACAGGCTTGAGTGCTGAGGGCAGCGTCTCTATGCCACATTGGACTTCTAAGGGGACACTAGGGGAGTCACTCAGCCTTCCTGTGTCCTCACCTATCTCCCACTTCACGTGTCTGCCATAGCATGGGCTCTTGGGAGCACCAGGCTCTCACGTCAAACCCGCAGATCCTTCAGTATTCACGGCAACACACAGCTGGCCGAGTACAGCTTCTATGATGATGACGTTTTGATGAGAGTAATAGAGTAAAGCAGACTCAGCTCAGCTCTTCCTCTGTGTAAAGCTCCTTCTGGACGCCTAGAACAGAGAAATTCATAACAGAGAAATGACGCTCGGCCGGCTCTTCCTAAATTCTGAGCAGGTGGACAAAATCGCCTGGAGTCTTTCCTGCTCTGGTATGACGCCATGACAGCACCTCAGCAGATCCAAGCTGAAGAACACAAGCCAAGGGCCCTGACCTGCACTATGGCCAGGCCGTTCTTTCTCATCGTCTACGAGGTGTCAAAATCTAACTTCTCATGAGAATGCATTCAAACACAAAATGTCTTGCTCAGGACTTCGCGTGTACCTCCGATGTCTTCCTTCCCAGGTGGCGCCACTGGCAACGCCTACAGAGCCATACACAGGAAGGCAGATCTGTGGCCCCAGCACGTGCTCAAGTGACAGTCCAGGGACCGCGTTTTCTCACTGTGTGTTCTTGTTCAGGGGAGGCTCAGAGGCTCTGAAGGGCACTTGATTCAGAAGCCTTCTTAAAATCATCTGGAAGCATTTCTCCCATCTGCAGAGTTTAACTGCCAGGGCAGAGCCGAGACTGTGGCCCAGCTCGCCTACACCAAGGCTGCTCCTCCATGGCCGGTGGAGCCCTTTCCTCACCATCTTGATATCTGGACCTGCGCTTGCCATGATTACACAGTTCAACTCTCCTCTACAGACTGTGAAAATGCAAAATTATTCAAGTAATTGTTTTCTCAGGCAATACTCAGGGAAATGACAGCTGTTCTAATGAAGCTCCCCACACTGCCTTGAAGCCACTACAAATCTGAGCCTTTGTTGATAAAGAAACAGAAGAAAAGCTCGGGCTTCAAGAGTAGAGCCAAGGTGACCAGGGCATTTCTAGTTTGGAATGAGTACATTTACATTTTCCTGCTACTTTTTGATTGTCTTCTTGTCTGTTTCCCCTACTAGATCTTCCTATCTTTGGGGCAGTGCTAAATCTTATTGTTTTATCCCCTAAGTTAGTATTTCAATCTAACATCAGTCACGTGATAAACGTTCTGGAAGGAATGGGTGAACAAGTAACAACGTCTATGGAAACTGCCATTTTGCAGGGGTTGAATATAAGGCAAATAAAGGATCACCAAAATGAACAGCTCGCTAGTGCAGGATGACGGCAGCCCTCTGAACAGAGCTGCGCTAATGATATTCCTCCCTCCCAGACCGCCCACCCCTCCTTCAAAATCCATGCAGGGGCTGAAGTGCCCAAACCCTTCTCATTCAGTGGGAACACAGAGGCAGTTTTGCTTTGGTCTATTGTTAGAGTCAGGGGTGGCTAACAGACCCCATCTGCCTGGCTAGGGGCTGTAATCCACTTACTGGGCTCTCAGCTGTGAAGCTGCTCAGCAGGCCCTGCGGGAGCGATCCTGCTCCCTCCTCAGCGTTGTTTTCTGGAAAGCACACCAGGTCTCGGTCATTCCTCCTCTGGATAAATAGCTAATGTCCCAAGCCAGCGAATCCTTTAGATTTTGCTCACTTGCACAGTGTTGAAAGTAGAATAAATCTGAGTCTCCCGAACTTCATCTTCCTCTCCTTGACCTTCCCCATCACCAGCTGACACAGGGCCTTTCTTTACACTGATAGCTGCCAGCTGTGCAAGGGGAGATAAATTAGCAGGTTCCCCAGCCCAGCAGCTCTTTGAGGGCGAGAGCAAAGGACAAGATGGTCTGGGCCTTAGCACCTAGGCTGCAAATGGCTTTGAAATCACAAAAGCTCTTTAATACCATAAACAGACACTACAGACCTTTGAAAATTCCATCCCCCTTATCTGATTGAGACTGATCCCGGTTATCTCAACAGTTAAATGGCAATGCATTTTAAATGTAACAGGAGGCAAATCTAGATACTTTATAGAATATAAGCACAACTGGAAAGAATTACTGCCTTATCTCACAGAGCCCTGAGAAAATAGTGGTGTTCTCGAAGAAAAATTTTAGCTGACAGAGTGGCCAGCTGATAGTTTTCTACCTTCTAATAACTTACGCACTAAATTCCAGTTTTCAGCTCAGAAGATCCGATGCGCATCCGTGCTTCTTTGCCGTGATACTTTGTGCAAGGTTACATCCTGGTGAATGGTTCTCTATATATTTAGGTGATTAATCCAGAATATGTAAATTCGACAAGAGGAACCTCATCTTATTTACTACTTTTATGTTGTACTATGTACAAAGACAGTATTTATTGAATGAATGAAGATTCAATGACTGTGAATTAAAAACACTAATTGAAAGTGATATTTATGAAGTCATAAAGAACTATGGAATTATAAAACTCAAAGACTCAATACTACATAAACCCTTAATGCAGGATATCTTCAAAAATTAAAGGAAATATTAAGTTTCTTTCTAGGGGTACTGTTTAACGCAGTGGCAACTACATTAATTAATCTACATTACACATCACAGAACAAATTCCATTTTGTCCAGTGTGCCACACAAAAAAGATTCATCATTTCTCCAAGAAAGAGCTAGCAAATATGCATCTGATAAACACCCGCGCTTCCTAAGCTTGGAAGCCACAGATGAAATATTAAAATAATCAACAAAGGAAGATCCCAGCTTATACGTTAAACTTTAACGGTAAACATATGTAGAGAAATACAGCAAATATAAAAAGTTCACAATTTAAAATATAACTTTAAAGTTGGACTTAGATATAAAACATGGTCAGGCAATTGCTTTCACAGACAGGCAGCTAGTGGACTAATTGAGGGAGGTCTGCAGACCCAACAGTCAGCAATACAAGTGGAAACAGGAGTGGCACCAAGTTTCACCCAGGGAACTAGTCACCACCTTCTGTGGCAGCTAATGCTCTTCAACAGTACAATTAACACTGTCTCATTCTGCTGATCATAAATTAGCACCACTTTAAAAAAAAAACTGAAAATGTTCCAAATACTACAGTATGTTTGTGTGCCTTGTTCTTAAGATTCACCCACTTGAAAATACATAAGAAACTTGTATTGGAGACATCCATTGTATTTTTATTTACAGATACAGAAAACAGCACTCACAAAATGTCCAAGAACGAGGAAATAGTTAAAGATTGTGAAATATCTATTCAAAGGAGATACAAAAAATGCACTATTCACCAAGAGGAAGGCACCACCTTACATATAGAATGACTCCACCTGGGAGACATGATTTGGAAACATCTGCAGACCGCAGATGGGAAGAGGGACATCTCTGTTTCTTGCTCTTTCCATCCTGTGGCATGGAATAAAGGTGATCATGAGTGCCAGAGGCTTCTTTCGGTACTGAACGGAAGAGCATAATTGGGGGACAGCCAGGAGGGAATCTTTCTAAACCTTTGTTTAAACCTCCACTATTAGTTTGTTGTTATTAGTTTTTGCTGTCAACCTAATGCCTCAGAACCTAATCCTAGTCAATATGTAATTTTTTTTAAAAAATCAGTTTTATTCTAGATTTAGCACAAATAAGCAATTCCAAGTTCTAATTAAAATTTTAAACTAGATGTAAATGGCTGTATTCAGAACACGGCTTGTTATGCTACATCACTGAATATCATTCTTTACCTTTGATGTCTTAGTGTGTTTCTATCAAGGTATTTACTAACATTAAAAATTGGAAGGCTGCAACATTTTGCCTTTACTGATAGTCCTTAAACGTAAAGGCTCTGAAGTGAACAGAATCAACTCGCACCATCCTTCTGCTTCCAGTTCCTTTCCTCTCCGCGGGTGAGAGCAGTCCTGTGTTCTCAGGGCTCCTCTTTGTTTCGGAACTGTCATGCTCCTCTCCTGGGGACTGACTGTTTAGTTTTGGCAGTCACAAAATATGTTCCCAGGACTAATGGCCCATGTACGCTGTGAAGTGTATACATAATTCCCAGCTCAGAAGAATAAGACTAGTTAACAAGCAGATGCACACAGCTGGCTTCTTGAAAGACTTGGCAAAGGTCACTCTGTTCAGCTTTTTAGGCTTAATTCTTACAGAATTGTTCCTCTATATTTTATGATGGCCTTTTCCACACAAGACAATTTAAAAATGAGAAGAAAATTAAACATGCACACATGGTACATACACAAAAATTAAGTTTTAGGAATTTGAGCTTTTTCCCCATTTTTGGTCTTGGTTAATTAAAATCTCAATAGCACCATTTCCAGAAATAAATGCTACATATGCTACTCACAACAAATCAAGTATAAGAAGGCATTAAAATGCTGTGTTTATTAAAGTAAGTGCTAATTGTTGGAATAAAAAGTAAAAAGTAGGTTTTATTTTGGCAAGTTGGACAGAAAGCGTGAACATGAAGAAAAGTAAACTTTGCAAAGTTTCCATTTGACTATGCTCAAGAACAAAATGTAATTTTTGATATAAACTTTTTGGCTCCAATTCTGTGTTACATGGTCAAAAGAAACTAGGGTTTTTTAAGGGTTCATAATCTACAGGATTTTTTTATTATGGTTTAAGCATACTGAAGATCAAATGAGGGCCTCAGGAACGTTAGGCAAGTGTTCTACCACAGAGCTACAGCCCCAGCCCAGGGGTTTATAATCTAATTGGCCATGCCACTAAGAGATGGTTGGGGAGTGTGAATGAATGAGCTACAATGTTTCATGCAAGAATTCTTATTAATCTCTAGCTAACAAAGATGATTTTCCAGGAAATGTCAAGGACATCATTTTTAATGACCCATACATGACCAATTAAAAACAGATGTTTGGTGTTCAAATAGGATTCATGATGTATTTAGTTTTTAAATAAGTAATTTTTATCAACAGCATTAGGGGTTTAAAAGTCAATTTATTCTGCATAATCTTTCATGAAAGAATGTGTAGTTGAGAAAACACTCACAAGGAAGATGGGTAACACAAGAGTCACTGTATCAAGCCAGTAGTAGTGTAATAGTTAAAATATTTGAACTGAGTAAGAATGCAGCCGGAAAATAATGGGACAGTAAACTACCTATGGCTACAGTGGCCACAGTTAACATATGCACTGTACTGCATACATAAAACTTTGCTAAGAGAGTAGAATTTATGCCAACTTTTCTTAAAAATTAAGCAAAAATGAGGAAGGCTTTGACAGTGCTGAGTGACTGTGTGCACTGGCCGGGGCAGTGATTTCACGGGCATACACTTATCTCCAAATTAATCATTAAGTCGTACACGTTAAACAGACACAGCTTGCTGCATATCCGTCATACCTCAAAGTGGCTTTTAAAAAATAAAATTTCTAGTTGAAGACAAAGTGGAATTCTACTATCTTAAAAGTCTACCCTGCAAGGAGCTTTTATTTAAATTGTGCTTTCCTGCTAAGCCTGTTTCTCCCCAGTCCCTCCCACACAATCCACACCAACGAGTTGAACTGAACCGAACTGTCTGAATTCCCAAGGAAGTAGAGTCCCTCTCCCTTCAGGCCCTGTCCACTTCTTCATCAAATACTCATTCCCCCCCTCCCTGGTCGACTCCTGCTCACATCGCATTTATCACACATTTCTTGTTGCAGAAAGCCTTTCCTGTCTCCACTGGAAGTGTGGCTACCATCAGTCACTCAGGACACTGTTGTTACACTAGTAGAGATAAGCCACGGCCCCTCACACCATTACAGAATCTAGGATGGGCAGTGGGCAGCAAATGCTTAGTTTCTGACTAGCACAAGACTCATCATGTATCCAGCAGCTGCTCAATAAAGATTTGGGGAATAAGTGAATAAACGAAGGTTGAGTAAAAGTGCTAGTCTACTAATCCAGAGTGTAACTCTATGTGATAAGGCATGTGGTGCCTGAATCTTTATCTTATTTAGCATCCACAATAGGTTCCTGCATATGGTGAGCACTACAGAGTGATGATTTGGCTAAAAGAAGAGGTAGGTGTATGTAGGAATGAAAGACATGTTAGCGGATGGATGGAATGGGGAAGCGTAGGAACAGGACAGTCCAACCACGAGAAGTAGGTGCAGATCTTCACTGGCAAAAGCAAATAAGAAAGCTCTCTGTCATAAATTCATTGAAGCTAACCCATAAAAGGAAAGCTATGCCAAATGCCATAGAAAGCTTAAAAAAATTTTTTTTTGAGCGGGGCCTTGCATTCTCTGCAAGTGGAGGATTAGAAGACATCAGATTGCACTAGAAGGCCTGCTTCCAGAAGATGAGAAACCAGGCATCACGAGAAAGACCCAGGATATAACTCTCAGCTGGCTGCGGCTGTCATCTGGCAGGTCCCCGTGTGGGAACAGTGAGCACAGGACACAGGGGACTAGATAGCAGGCCTGGGAACTGGGAAGTCAGAACTGTTCTGGAGGACAGCTGCTGAGTTGTGACACCCACATGAATGTGCTGAGTGCTTTCGCCTTCATCTTTTACTACGGGGGTGTTAAAATCTTCAGTAAGACAACGTACAGTTGGGTGAACATCTGTGAACCCTGGAAGCTCTTTGGTGCATTCCTATTTTGAGGCAACCCCACACACTGTTTTCTCCAGTTTCAAATTTTCCCCCACAAACACAGCTAAACTTCCTGTTATTCTGCAGTATTATGGAGTCTGTGTATTATACAAAATTGCATTTTTCAAGCTGCTGAGTACAGTGATTATTCTCGCCTTCAATGAGAAATTCTGCAGATAAGAGAAATAAATGGAACTGAGCAGCTGCTAGCCTTCTCCTTTTTTCAAACAATTATGAATGGTTTCATTTTGTGTTATTATTTGCAGCTTTTACATCCTTTTTTCCTGCAGCCTAGAACTAAAGACTTTCTGTTATAAGCCTGTGGAGATTAAGAATTTAATTAAGCAGCAGCAAAATGTGTAATTGTCACAACCCCCAGCAAAGATGGTAGAGAAAACACCACTGAGCAGGAAAGCCAACTGCAACCAGCAACCATTCCCAAAACCACAGTATAACAGGAGAGAGAAACCTGGGGACAAAAATTTGGCATGCTGGAGAGACTGCTCTACCCTCAAAGGAAACAGGCGAGCGTGGCCAAACTCCCAGGCAGAAGACTCCTGAGTTTTCCCATCTGCCCCCTGCGTCTCAGGGCTGGGGCCTAACCACTGGTTGATCCTGGTAGCTTGTGCTCCACCAGGAACAATGTTTTGACGGTGGCTCTGCTCAAGTCATGCCTTAGCCTAAGGAGCCATTCCTGTTATTCTCCCTTCCCCAGCTTCCTCAGCACCACAACGGAGAGGTCTCAGGTCCTTCCCAGGTGGAAGATCTGTTCTGTCCTTACATCTGCAATGCAAAGAAAATCCCACTTTATCAAAACTACTCATTTTTAACACTCCAGCCTGAGTAGAACTTCCTGAGCACAGTGAAGCTGCTCTCATGTCTATACTGCAAACTACTCACCTGGTGCTCTTGGCCCCTAGGGAATGCTTTGGATAGGAGGCCTGTTTAAAGAGGAAAGCCTTAACTGCGTCAGTCCCGACACGAGACAAGTCACTGCTGCACAAAGCACCGTCACTCTCCATGGCTCACACAGGAACATCCAGAGAGCAAGGAGGCCCAGGAATCACAAGCAGCTGTGCTCTCCTCACGTAACACAGAATAAGAGCATCTTACATCACAGACCTGTGCTGGATGAGCTCACTGACTACATTTTCATACAAAGATCAATGAACAAAAATCCACAGCAATTACTAATTAAATAGAGAAAAAATGTTTTATTCTTTGTTTTGTTTTGTTTTACTTAGAGCCAACTGATCCCTTTCACTGACAAGATGAAAGGAAGATTGCAGCAATCTCCTCTGGCTAAGTGCTCTGAGTTTCAGGGAACTAAGGATGCTGAATTTTTAGAAAGATTTCGGGTGCCCTAATCTAAGAGATGAACTTGGGGAGGGCACAGATCCAACACCGGGGTATGTGGTGCTTTGCCTTTGTGTAGGCACTCAACAGTAACTTAACAAAGCAATTTTAGAGGACAAATGCTTAGGAAAAAATCTGTGTGGGCTGTGCTGAAAGAATCTGGGTGATTTTAAATGGAAGCTACCAGATCTATTACACTCACAGCCAAGTCACTAAGTGCTGGAACGCAGAAATTACAATGCTCGTTTACAAAATGGTAGCCATTAAATAACACCCTGGCTTTCAAGAATGGCTGGATAAACAACAACACTGGCAACTTTACCAAATTACACCACTACAATTCATCTGCATCAAGAGACAATTTTATAGGAGTATCAAAGATTTTTCCATTTTCCCTCTGTCATGTCCACAAATAGTTTTTGTGTCCTATGCTATCTGGACCTCTTTGCTCTCTGGTACGTAACAGTGAGCAACAGTTTAAACAGACTGATTCTAATGTCTAAACTTGTCTGTGGCCTCTCCCGGATGATTTCCAGGAAAATGCAAACTTCCTGGGAACATTGTAGAAGACTCAGTCACAGGAGTGCTCAGGATGGATCGTTATGCCCCAGAGTGACTCACGTGGGCCTGGTTTTGTGGAGATGGCAGATAGAAAAGACCAAAGGGCTCTGAGCATACTGTCCACTTCTTCACCACAGAAGAGAGGTGCAAGGGCAGGCCATGATCTGTGTTTGAGGGGCCACACGGGGCAAGAGGCAGCTTTTGACCGTGACATCCAGAGCAACGGTGAAGGCAGTCATCTGTGCATCCTCGTCACTCCACTGGTGGCTACTTACATGTGCCCTTTGAATTATTTCCACTTGAGCACTTAGAAAGCTCCTTAGAGGATGACAGATTTGACACATGTATTCATATATTGTGTGTGGGGGTGTGTGTATGTATATTTGTGTGTGTGTGTATGTATGTATTTGTGCGTGTGTGTGTGGCACATATGTTGCAGTTATTACTAATAAACTCTGGGAAGCAGAACTTGGGAGCCCGGGAACATAAAACAGAATATATATTGTCTGAACTTCCACAAAAAGAAAATATTTTGAAAATAAAAACAGCAATATAATAGAGACAGACTTTTTCCTAATCATAAAATCATACATTTTCATTTAGAAAAGTTTGAGAATACACATGTTTACTGAGAAGAAAATAACACTGACTTATAACCACCACCCTGAAACACCATTATGGAGTTTATCACACGTGACTTTGCAAATGTCAAGAAGCCTTGTGCAGACCCCTACCAGGATCACACGCTCCTCACACACGGCTACAGCCTTGTATCACGAGTCAGCCTGTAATGTGACTTTACACAGGGTTTCCCAGCTCTGCTTTACTGTACTTGGCGTATTCCCTCTCTGGGGCCTGCTTGACTTCCACGTTTCTCCATTATAAACAGCGCCCTGAAGAACACCTTGTTCCATCCATGTTTCCTCTCATCCTTCATTAGTCCCTTAAGGAAAATTCCTAGGTGAACGGCAGTGGGAATGCTTGCTTTTAGAAATTTCAGCAAATGTGAATTTTCTTTCCAAAAACGAGGTATCGTGAAGAATTGTTTCTTTTTTTTTTAAAAGAGAGAGGGACAGTGAGAGAGACAGAGGAAGAGAGAAACAACTTTATTTAGTTTTTCACATGGTCTTAGTTGCTCCAACACTCAGTTGTGTACGTGGTGCTGGGGTTTGAACCCGAGTCCTCGCGCTTGCCAGGCAAGCGCCGAAACCGCTGAGCCACTGCTCCAGCCCCTGAAGAATTGTTTCTATTCAATACAGGCACTTCCTTCTTTGTTGCTGTTTTTCTTGTTCTTGATAGTGATGTTATGCCTAAAATTACTTTTGTTTGGGGGTTTTTGTTTGTAAGTAGCCAGAAATGGAGAGGAGTTTAAATCTGTCCATGTTCTTTAAATGTTCAGCAGATCCATTTTCCACACACACCCAAAATAGGTTTATTTTTAAACACTCTTATAAGTCTTAATATGCAAAAATAATAAAATTCACATATTTAAGGAAACTGGAACTGGGCATGGTCATGTATGTCTGTAATCCCTGCAACTCAAGAGGCTGAGGCAGGAGGATCTGGAGTTCAAAGCCAGCCTCAGCAACTTAGTGAAGCTCTGGGGATGTGGCTCAGTGGTTACGCACCCCTTTAATACCTGTTATCAAAAAAAGAAGTTGGACTATATTTTCCGTGAGTTGATGGCATCAGCATCTTTCTTGAGCAATCTTACATGCCCTTTGCCTACATTTGTTAGTGCATTCATCTTCTTCCCTTAGATGGACAAAGCTTCTATATATTTAAACTATTAATTATTTACTTGAATCATTGCTACCAGTTTTGCATTTGACCTTTATCTGTTTATTCTTTGATGAGAAAAGACTTGCTGCTGAATAATGCACCCTTTCCCATTATTTGTACATTTTTATTAAGTACTAATAAATTTTTCATATGCCAGGCATATTTGACTCTATTTCTAGATTGTATATTCTTTGTTTTTGTAGGAATATGCCTCTGTCCTAGTGATTTTTAGAACTGTTTTACTACCTATTGTTATAAATCCCATTACTTTATTATATGATTTTTTTATTTTTTGGTTATTTTTGTTCATGTACTATTTCAAATAAGCTTTTTGTTTTGTTTGTTTTTTTGGTGCTGGAAATTGAATCCAGGACCTCATGTATGCTAAGTACATGTCCTACCCCTCATCTATACACTTAGCCCCAAATAAACTTTTACACCATTCTGCAAGGACTACCCCTTGCCAAAGTCATGTAAACATGCTGACTGCAGTTATGCTTTTTTGTGAAATAATTTAATAAAACTGATATTTATTCAATATAGTCTGTATTTCTGATAATACATAATGCATTTTCATTTATCTAAATCAAATTTTATATCATTTACTAAGTTTTTTAATTTTGATATTCCCATACAACAAAGTTTACTTATGGAGAATCTATACACAGAAATGCATGCATGCTCTGCAGTTCTGATGCTGTAAATATATGCCCTACTGTTCCTGCTAAAACCCAAAGGGGGGCTGCAGCAGGGGCTCAGCAGTTACAGTACTTGTCTGGCATGCACGAGAATGTGGGTTCAAACCCCAGCACCACGTACACAACAAAGTGTCAGAGCAACGAAAGCCACATGAAAAAACTAAATAAAAAAATAAAATTCACTCTCTTTCTCTCTTCGAAAAAAGAAAAGAAACCACTGGTAAGTTAATGTGATCATGTGTGAGTGTCAACCTATACAAAATAATTAACATAGAAAGTCCCTTATCACAAAAATACTTTTAAAATGGCACTGAAAGACTTACATTGTTTTTATTTTTCAGTGAAAGTAATCTATATTACCAATTCATTGCCAAAGCAATAGGATTAATGCTGATGGCATAAAGATGAGTAAAAACTTAATTCCTTTCCTGGATGATTTTTAAAGGTAAAGTAAAGAGAAGATAAAAATTGTTTCTAAAATGGGTATAATAAATTCTGTAACAAGCAAAATGCTGAGAGAATACAAAGGTTGGTTCCTAGGTTAACCAAATAAAGCTAGATAATCCTTTAAATTCCCAAATATTTGGTATATATTCTATACTTACAATAAAAACTAATGGAGGGGCTAGAGCGGTGGCTCAGCAGTTATGGCACTTGCCTGGCATGTGCAAATATGTGGGTTTGAACCCCAGCACCCCACACACCACAAAATATCAGAGCAATGAAGGCCACATGAAAAACTAAATAAAATTGATTCTTTCTCTCACTGTCCCTCTCTTAAAAAAAAAAAAAAGGATGGAAAACCATCATACTGAAATGCTAGTAAATTTTTAAACAGAATGACAGCAAAGATTTTCAACATATTTAGACACCTAATATGTGTAGAAATGCAATTTTATTAGGCCCAAATATGAAAGAAGTAGGAAGCAATAGCTTTAAAACTCTTAAGATGTCCTAAAGTTAAATTGTGATGATGATGATATAACTGTGAATGTATGAGTTCATTCAAAGTACATTTTACATGAGTGAAAGGTATTGTGTATGGTTCATGTATCAACAAAGCTATTAACAATGATTCTAAGATTTGCAGTCTGCTGCATCAAAATCCACATTATATTATGGATACCTTTGTGATCATGTTTATCAGTCATAATTAACATAATTAACCTCCAAATATAAGAGAAATGAGGAAGGAAGGGAGTAGCAGCAGATTTCAATCGGGGTAATTCAGCACACAGTAGAGGAAAGGGGAAAAGGCAAAGAGGCAGACACGGACAGGCACGCTCACTGTGCATGCTGTCCTCAAAAGGGCCATCTGCTAACATCAGCAGTCCCTTCAGCTTGAAGGTTCATAAAGTGCCTGCAGTGTCTCTTCTCGCCGTGTCCCTGTAGCTTTGTGGATGTTACTATGGCCACTAAAAATAATGTCCAAACTCAGAGCTAGACACAATGTGGGCCACATGTCCCAAGCCCCCTCCACAGACCCAGACCTGTGCCCCACGGCCAGGGGCTCCCTGGATGGAGGCAACTGCTACTCTTGGGAATGCTGAGTTTTAAGAGGAGCAGAACTGCAGGACTCACAAATGTAACCTTTCTCCAGCGCTATCTTTTCTTACACATTAATAATACCTGCTTCAACTGCCCTGAAACACTCAAGTAACTCCTCAACACACAATGAAAATTCAACTGCCTACATTCATAACCATGCTCATCGCTAGCCATTACAATACACGTTGGAAACTAAATCGATTTCGGAAGAACCGCTGTTCAATTGCTGAATTATTGATTAGAAAGATAAGATCATTTTGAGAACTCCAGTAGCATCACAGGAAAAGGACTACTCTTACTGAAGGATGAAGGGTAAGTGAAATAAAATTAAGGAATCTTATGCAGCACCATACCTGGTGCAAGATAAATACTCAAAAACTGTTGAATGATCAGATGCATTGATCAACAACTGACAGATATCCACACTAGAATCAAGTTAATTTTTAATTACAGCTTTAACATGAACAGTCTGCTTCAAAGCTTATTACCCTTTTTCTATGATTACTATCTCAAGTATTAAAACAAACAAAAAAAGTCCAGGGTGGAGATGAAGCATTAAGAGAACCCGGAACGTGAATCTCATTTTCTGACATTTTCACTGGATAAAACAAGTTTTAAGCAAGAACTCTTCCCTTTCTGACTCACTGGGGGCTTGGCTCCCTAATTTAAGGTGAATTGCTATTTAGCTCATAAAAACCTTCCCACAGATGTCCACTCCAACTGCCAAGACTATGATTAATTTAAATAAAATTTTGAATTGGAATAGATGCTTTTCATTTCAAGAGCTAAAATAAACTACACAACCCTAAAAAACCAAACTTTTTAATCAAAAAAGTACAATTATCTTAAAATAGAAACGATCCCTAAAATAAATCCTAAACTTTAAGCATTGCCAATTATGATCTTTTCTGACCCAGATTTTATAAAGTGAATCTTTTTTCCACACTCCAACTGGTGAGCCGAGTCTTGTTCTGGCCAAGCAGGAAAGAAAATCTACACAAATAAAGTCGCAGTAAACATAAGAGGGGCGCTCTAAGCGCATTGAATTAGTTTTCCTCCCAAAGCGGGGTAGCCTCCATGACTGTCTTCTTTCAGAATCCTCCCCTCTGGTTTCCACCTGTAGCTCAGCAAGTGTGGGAAGATGAAGCCTCAAGGACCGTGCTGCCTAAGTCCTCACCCCACACCCCTAAAAGCCCTGGAGAATTTTTATTTAGCTTCATCTCTCCTATAGCTAATGTAAGATGTATGCCTTTTCTGTCAAACTTGAAAGATTGTGATATATAACCCACTATCTCCATTTTAGATCCCCCTCCCCCTTTGAAGATAGTAACTCCCTCACCTGTGTACGCCCACCTGTGCACGCCCACATCTTTCAAGGACCGCTTCCGGTACCCAGCCATCCTCTTTCAGTGAACTCTGAATCACTACGACCCCCGCCAAGTGTGCGGGGACCCCCACCCCATTCTCTCCCAGTGACCGCCTACTTCCTCTTGCACCTGCCTCCACCTAATCACAGCCAGTCGGACAGACTGTGCACCTGAGCTCCTCCAATTAGAGCAAAGTGCAAAAGAAAAGAAGGCCGCTCCTTGCAAGCTCTCCTCCCTTCACCGCCCTTCCCTTCCCACCCGATTCCCACTTTGTAATCTTTTCCAGCACAATGGAAATGTGGTGGAGATGCGAGGGACACCAGACAGAAACACTAAGCGGGGCCTGCTCGCCTCCATGGACCAGAGGCGATGCTCGGGAAATTCACCACGTGATCACAGCTTTCGGAAAGCTGTAGCCTGGAAACAAATCCCTTCCCCTCAAGGTAATATGAGAAGCTTCCACTGAGACAAAAGGAACTCCCAGTTTGACAAGGAGAAGAAGGGTGTCTGGGGGAGACCTGTCCAGAATCCCTAATGTGTCCAAAAGCCCAGCACTGTCCAGCAGCCTGTCTGGGGCTACCCTGAGGACGGGTGAAGCCTACATCTGGAGCTCTCAAAACCACCTTCTGGATGGGACACCGCTCAAAACATTTCTTTACATTTTGTAGTTTAAAAACCGCAGGCAAATAAAAAGTAAATCATAAATCAAAGCAGCAAGCGGTCAGGCCATTTGGTCAGACCACTGTGGCAAGAACTCCACAGCGAAATGCAAATGGACGAATGCAAGCCCGAACAGGAGCGGGTAAAGACAAAGCTCTGGCTTTTCAACTAGTGCTCTCACCAATTCAAAATGAACCCAGCTGTGAGAACAACCGTCACACTAACGCCCTTCCCAGAAAGATGCATGAATAATCTGCAGGAGAAAGGGGTGGCAGCTCTGCATTTCAGCAAAGAACAAAAGTTCAGGCTCCTTTCTAAACTGTCCGCTACAGAAGGAAATTGGAAGTTATTTTCTTCAAGTCTCTCTAACTCAAAAGAGGAAAACACAACGATTAAAAAGGCGGAGTAGCAAAATCTACATCATCTTCCCCACCAACTGGGAAAGTGCACATACCCCTTGTAGATTAGTCCTCATCCTGAGCAGTGAGAAGTCTGGGGACAGCTGACAGCCAGCTGGCTTCCATTATTAGACTGATGTGCACACACAATGAGATTCTGGACACGGGTCAGCAAATGTTTTCCGTAAAGAGCCAGAAAAAAAGTCATGTTTTAGGCTTTGCAAACATGTGATCTCTATCATGATTATTCACCTCTGCCTTCAACAGTACACAGATGAGAATGGTTCTGTTCCAGTAACATTTTATTTAGAAAAGCAGGTGACAGATCCAATCTAGCCCAGGGGCTTGCTGGCAACTTTTCTAGAGTGTTTTGTCTGGAAGGTGTTTCACAGTGCTACTGAAGATGATTCTCAGAATTGTCTTCAGGTACCCTGAAGAAAAGAAGAGGGGGAGCTTACGGAATGAACACTTGGGCTAAAGAGAGCACAGGCACATGCAGAGACCAAACGCTGGAGAGACACGCTACAGCGCCCCGCAGTCATCTCCAAGTTGCTCAGCACAGTGTTCTGCAATGATTCAAGTCATCCAAGCAAAAGGCCACCATCACAGGGCACACGGAGCAAGTCAGGACACACAGTGGGCTCTGCATCTGCCCCATATCTGCTCCATTAACTCCACTGACTCGTTTATTTTCCATTGAGGTTTAGAAGTATTTAGAGGCAGATGAACACACACAGTCCATCATTCTTCATTGTAAAAAATACAAGAGCTTGTTATACACTTCAGAGTTTTAGTCATTCTCATTCTGCTTTGGTTTCTTAAATTTGAGCTTACAAACCTTCATATGTTACTACATTTACTCCTGAATAATGCACACCTTACCCACCTGATGCAGGTGTAAAGGCCCAAAATGGAAAAGAAGGTGAAAGCTGTCTTTAAAACTGTTCCCTAATGTTCTCTGTTGATAGGTTCACCCCTCCTGTCCCACCATGGAAATGACCTGCTGGAGACGACCCTGCTTCCCCTCTTGCTGATACACTCTGGGAAAGCACAAGCGCTCCAATCCAGCTGTTAAAATGATTCTTTCCTTCCCTTGTGCATCATCCCTATCCTTATTCACAAATAACGCAGACAATCTGAACCAGCTAAGCCACCTCCCCACAGCCCTGTCTACAGGGATCTGTGGCACCTTATCTTCCCACAGTTCCTGCTCCCACCTCAGCAGCTCCTGCAGCTCAGCCTTCACCAGGGTCTTAGTTCTCCAACTGCCTCATTTGCAGCAGTAATTTTTCTTCCCCTTCTGGAAGAGGAAGAGTTCTGAGTTACTCCTCTGGCTGTGCCAGCCCATCAGGTACTCATCCTGCAAGTATCTGACGCAACCAGAAGATGCATGTGGTGCAGACTTGGATTTCCCTGCAGCTATTCCTCTTGAGAGCAACTTTTGGGACAAAGCAGAGACCAAGAGAAGAAAGAGCAAACAGAAAGGGGAAAAGGCCCGTTGAGTTAACAGCACTGCACTCAACCTCACATCTGTGTTATAGGAGGGGGCTCTGGAGTTAGACAACCTATGCTTGAATCCAGGCTCTGGAATCTTTTGTGACCTTGTTTGGTAAACTTATTTTAAAGTCATTTGGCCTCTATTTTCTTATGAGTGAAAAGGGAAGAATAATAGCGTCTATTTGTTGACATGTTATTAGGATTAAATGAACTAATATTTGCAAAGTGCTTAGAATGACACCTAGCAAGTATTATACAACAGTTAAATGTTTGTCAAATGCAAGAAATATTTCTAAATAATAAAATATGGTAGCCTACTGTCACTGTGACCCTTCTTATATAATAGGTAAATAAGAAAATAAATGGCTCATCCAAGTTCCTGCCAAGATGAGTTCATTCATTCATGAACAATAACTGTTGCAATATTCCCTGGACCCTGGAGCGTCATGACTGCTGGATAGTAGGTGACCAATGGATGTTTGCTGCATGAACCAGCATTGGTCTCAAGACTTGAGTGAGGACTCTGTCACCACTTTCCAGCCTGACTCCAGAATTATAATCATTCAGTCAAAATGATGGCATTTGGATTCCATGTCACAGAAACTCCCTGTAGAGATTTAGGACTGGGTAATTAGAACTTGTGCTAGCTCCTTCATTACAGGGGATTACTACAAAATCAGGCAGGCTTAGGAGTGGGAGCAGAGGGGTCAATCCCAAGAGAATTATAGTCCCCAACAGACACAAAACTATTTCAGTATTTATAAAGACCCAAAAAGTCATCAAAATGTCTATGTCCTCTTGTTCGAACCTAAGACATGTCTATATATCTAAGATGGGTGGCCTCCTATCTTGATTCTTTCCACAAGTGGGAAAAACTCCCTACCAATGCAGTAGACTCTATTTTAATTAATTAATAATTGCTCCTGGGGCAGGGGATTGCTCAGTAGTAGCATGTTTGCCTAACATGTGTGAAGTACTGGATTCAATCCCCAGCACCACAAATAAAAAAATAAATTGAACATTGTTCTTTAATATGGTAATCCCTAACTTTACATTTCATTAACCCATGCTTCCTAAGTCTGCCCTCTGAAGCTCTGTAACATGCAAATAGCTCTTCCCCAGGATGATCTGTTGCATAACTGCAAACCACAGTACAGCTATCTTATTAGCTATCTTATTGTCGGTGGGTCTTCTCTCTTCCAGGCTGATTATTTTGTCTCTATAACTGTTCTGCAGGTGACACATCTTCTCCACGACTGTTCACCTTTATCCTCACTTTTTTCCACATACTTGTTCATGTCCCCCAGGAAATGTGAAGTCCAGCAATGAAACTGTCACAAACAATAAAACTAAGCGATACTGCAGGAAAAAAAAAAAACTGGAGACTATCATCTCCGTACATGTGGGTGATGCATGTATTAACAAAAAAGTTGTCACTTGATCAGGTCAACATGATATTTCTGTAAATGGCCAGGCAGAAGACATTTGAATTTGCTATCTATTAGGTTCTGTTGTAAAACTCAAATCTACTCTAGTACAAAAGCAGTCTTAGATGCTATGTAAATGAATGAGATTTCAAGCAAATGTTAACAAAACAGAGTGAATTTCAATTTGCTAACTTCTGTATTAAGCCATTCATATGCTTTCAATCAAACTTCCAGGTTTTCTTCATATCTTTCTTTTTAAGCCCCCGACTGCCCATGTTTCCTGGAAAACGACTTCTCTACCCATATTATAACTGCATGGGATTAGACTTAGCCTAGAGGCCCAGAGTGTCCTCCTTTAGATTTAGATTCTGTTAGTGACTGTATGTAAAAGCTCCTCTTCCACACATCACGCTACCTCAATCCTGTTAAACATGTCCTTTCTTCATCCTAACACGAACTACTGACAAAACTGCTGAATGGTATAAGTGCTTTTTGCCATCAAACTCCAAAGTTAACAAAATTCATTAGTAATCATTTCTTGAGGACCTTGCTTTAATCAGCTACTATGGAATATTGTTACCATCCAGTCTACGTTTTCACACTGTATTCATAGCAATGAAAACTATCAAATATCTTGATAGACTACAAAAGCAGTATCTACAGCACCTCCTAATATTATAGCTTATTACAATGAGATGATCTAAACTGAAGTCTTTCTGTAGAAAGTTTTCTCAGTGCTCTAAGTTTTTCAGTTTTCCCCACCCATGTATGGGGAAACTAAGTGCAATGTTGGGGCTTTTAAGGAATCAAATTTCAGCTCCTACAATGAACAAGTCTCTAGCAGGTTCAGTATTTGGAAATGGACTGGATTGTGCCAAAAGGAAGCATCTTTGGAATGTACTCTGAAGAGGAATGAAAACATTTGAGGATGCTGTACGAGTGATTCTTGTACCTAACGAACAGTGAAATGAACACCACCAAATATATCTGAGAAACCTATAAATGTAAAAGTTTGCTTGGTCACACAATCATCAAGGACTTATCAAGGAACCAGCCTCTTGCCCCTCTGCAGATATCTTCAGGTTGGGTGAGAGGTTAGATGCACAGCAAATAGCTGTAGCTCACATCTCCCTTCAGTATCTGCAGCTCCTGAGACTGTACTGGCAATGGCTCCTAAAGACAGGAGATAGAGCCACACTGAATTTCTGACAGTCTGAGGCTCATGAATATTTATCTATACACATAAAAGGGGAGTTGAAATGATTCTTCTACCACTCTCATCAGAACTCTAGCAGTTTACAGAATGCCCTTAGTCTAAATAGGATCAGACTACAAAGGACATCAGATATTCCTCTCTGCTTTGTTTAGAATATTTCTCCATTATTTTATCCAGAATATCGCACAGTTTTAATAGCATTATTGGCTGAATTGTGGGTAACACTGTGAGCTAAGGGGATGAACTTAGGTAAAGAGTGCATTAAAATTTCAAAGGTTGGCTCATGACTATGTATCAGAATCTAACTTCAATAATTACTTCTCAAAGCCATTTTCATCAAAATCCATTGAGTGAAAATTGCTTTTCTTTAAAGCAAAAAATTATAGAATCATTATCTAAGCCTTGAAATTATAACATTCAAGAGCAAAATAGTAACGATTAAAATGCAATCATGAATACAGCTTTATCAGAATTTCTAAACAAAAAATCCTGCTTGTTTAATATTTTGCATTCATGCAGTGTGCTAGACACATGGCAGCGTATCCTCCATCATTATTTCTATTATCCATGAGACAGCATGGTGTACAGTTCATGATGGTAAAATGCCATTTACTTCCTTACCTAGCATTTCCCATTCCTCCTGCCTGAAGCCCCTATACCTAAGCACCCTCGACACAACAGACAAGAGAAGTCATGATTCACAAGGCTGTTGCACAGAGTTTGGGGTCAGGAAGTTTCTTAAGGTAAAATCAGAGTGTGGAACAGGGCAGAGCTAGAGCAGATGGGAGACTTCAGTCCTCTACTGATTTCACCAGATTGTCAATGACCAAAACATCCTTATTCCTTCTTGAAAATTATGAAGCTCATTCTGAGAGCATTACTGTGTCTGTTCAGAACAACATCACTCCCCTTTAGGAAAACCATTGCTTCTGACTCAAATCATGTGGCCCAGGTGGAGTTGTCAGGCACAACTCCACTTCCACATCTACCTAACTGCTCAGTGGAGCATTCAAAGACTACACTCCCTTGCCCAAAAACTGCAGAGTAACTGCTAATCAAATTTATCTCTGGATTTTCTGAACTAGAAGCTAGTTCTTCAAAAACGCATCTGAGGTCAGTACTGGGAGTCATGAATTATATTCAACGGGGAAGAATATCAGCTAAGATACTCATAGCTGCAATTCAGAGTCGAAACAATTCAATTTCTTAAACACTGAACTTAAGCGTAGCAGATGAGGTGACATCAGTGGGAAGGATTGTGTGAGAACCTGCAAATATCCTCCACCCAATAAAAGCAGTAAGAACAGTCAGAATGTCTCAAAATTAGTATTTTCAAAACCATACAAATTAACCAAACGTTTACAACAGTTGGTAATATTTATTTGTAAAAAATTCTAAGCCTTAGTGACAACAGTGAAGTTTGTGGCATTTTAACTTGCCCCATTCACAGCCCCATTTCTACAATAGCCTGGAGAACCAAGCCAACAATGCTGCAAAACAACAGCCTGAGCAGCCACGGAAGGGGTGAGAGTGGGTGAGAGCTCGTGAAAACCTCACTCCCCATAACCAACTTTATCTGAGCCATCTGGAAGCTCCTCGGAAAAGCCCACTCCAAAGCTCGCCATAGAGCCAAATCAGAACTTCTTCAGCTTTGGTCTTTTTCCTGGGAGGAGTTGTTGAAAGTTATCAATAACAATTGTTTATCAATGCATTTTCTCAACAAGGCAATAAAAATTGGGGTAAATAAGAAAACCACAGAACATAAAAGAGAAGACTGGGGAGATGTCCATTTGGAAATTTAAAGAGCTCCCTGATAGTCCCAGAACTCTAGAAGGCAAGTGCATGCATGGAGCTGTGTGCACTTGCTGGCTGGCTTCGGAATGACGAGAAAGGGTGACACTCACTGTGCTGACCCTGAGCAGGAAATGAAAGGTGAGGCAGAGCTGGGAACTGTCTGCAGGAGCAGTGAAGTCAGGCCCCAGCGTGCATTCAGAGCCACCCAGGAAATGGGAAGCTCACTGATTCAGCCTTTAAGGAAATGTCTGTACAATCATTAGCTGTCCATTAAACTACCCACATGCAGACCTCAGAAGCCACACACAAAAATACAGGCTCCGAAGAGGAAGTTCAGGAAAGTCATTAAACAATCCAACAGCCCTAACAACAAGCAGCAGCAGCAGCAAGAGGACGGCTCCCAATTTCCAGAGCTGCCACAGTGCGTTACTTCCAACGTTCAGCTTTGAAACAAAACGTGAGATGCACACCCAGAGAAAGAAAGCACGGCCCAGGCACAGGAAGACAAGTGACAAGCTAACGCAAACAGCAGCGGGCGAAACCAAGACTCTGGATCCAATGCACGCATTTTAAATGGGCTAAAACGTGCTCAGTGAACTCAAAACTGTGCTTAAAGACATGCAAGTATAGGAACAACGTCTCACCAAATCAAGACCATCAACAGAGAGAAAATAGGAAAAGGAACCAAGTACATTTACACTTTTTGCATACTATGATGGATTTTTCATCTGCATTCACAGGAATATAGGTCTGTGGTTTCCTTAAGATGCCTCTTTGATCACTATTCCAAACTCTTTAAAAAGCTGTTCAAATTTTCTGTGTCATCTTGAGTTTTGGCAGTTCATGTGCCCCTAGGACAGCCATTTCATCTAATCTGTTCAACATACTGACACACAACTGTCCATGGTATTCCCTTACGATTGCTTCAGTAGTCAGAAAATATGCCCCCCACCCCTCACACACAGCTCAGGACCAAAAGACTTCAAGGGTGAATTCTACTAAACCTTTAAACAAGAATCAATACCAAATCCTTTATAAACGCAGAAAAAAATAATAGGAGAGAACAGTTCTGATAGCAAAACTGGACAAAGACACTGCAAGAAAGCTGCAGACCTTATTTCTTAAGACACAGAGGCCAAATCCCTGCAAAATACTCGTAACCCACGCCCAGCAGCACATATAAGGATTACACACCATGAACAAGTGAAAGCTCTCCAAGGAATTCAATAATATAAGAAACACATGTCTACTTTATTAACAAAAACATTGATGTAATATTAATTTACTAATATAATAAAGCATGTTAATAAAGATGTTAGTGATCACATTAATAAAGCATTAACCCACACAGTTAATCAACATATTTAGAAAAGCACTAGCCACAGTTCAACACTCTCATAAGAAGAAAATGCTGAACAAACTTGAAACAGGAGGGAAGTCCCTCAACATAAGGGCAACTAGTAAAAGCATAATTAATAGCAGAATGGATATCAGGAGAATAGCAAAAGCAGACAGGGAGGTTGGGAAAGGGAAGGTACTAAGGAGTCAGATGGATCAAATTGTAAGAATATGGCATGATGAATCCCACATTATGTATAATTATAATACACCAATTCAGATAAAAAATGTCTGGAGCTAACTTCCGACTTAATGATGAAAGACTCGAAGCCTTTTCCCTAAAATCAGGAACCTATTCCTTTGCCACTTCTATTTTGTACTTGTGGAGATCTAATCATGACAGGCAAGAAGAAGAAATAAAACAAATCCAGACTGCAAAGGAATACATAAAGTAACTTAACTTTTGCATTAGACATCACATATACAGAAAATCTCAAGGAATGTACGATAATAATAAAAAGGTTTATTTTAGTCAGCTTTTGTATTGCTGTGACCCAAGGACCTGACAAGAACAATTTTAAGGTGGAAAAACTTGAGGGCTCACAGTTTCAGAGGGCTCAGTCCATAGACAGCAGGCCATTTTTCAGGACTCTAGGTAAGGCAGGACAGCAAGGCAGAAGAGTGTGGCGGAGGGAAGTGGCTCAACACACAGCTCCGGCAAGCAGAGACTCCATTCCCGAGATACAAGCTACGTACCATAAAGGCAGCCCCCAGGGGCCCACCCCTCCAGCCACAGCCAGCCAGCCTACAGTTGCCATCCAGTTATTCCCTATCAGGGCATTAACTCGCTGACTGGTAAAGCTTGTCACAACCCAGCCACTTCACCTCACTCATGTTTCCATTGTCTCACATACTGAACTTCAGGGGGACATCTTTCATCCAAACCATAACAGTATTAGAATAAATGAATTCAGCACAGTAAAAGATAAAATAAAAAACCAATTTCATTTAGATATTATGGATAATTCAAATTAAATTACAAAATAATTACATTTATGATAACATCAAAAAGAACAGGAATAATTTTAGCAAAAGGAATAAGATTTGCACATTGAAAACAATAGCAATCATTTAAAGAAATTAAGGATCTAAATGGAAAGACTTTCCATCCTTATAAATTGTAAGACTTAATACTATAAGAAATATATACTAATGAAATTGACCTACAGATTCAATCCCCAACCAAATCCCAGATGATTTTTCTTACAGAAATTTACAAGCTGATCCTAAAAATTAGATGGGAAGGCACTTGAAGACCCAGAAAAGCCAAAGTAATTTTTAAGAAAGAAAATAAAAACTGCAAATCACACTTTCTAAGCGTACGATAATTTTTATACTACAAAGCTGTTGAGATTGTGTAGCTTTCCCCTAAGGCAAGAGGCCCAGATCAATGGAAGAGAACTGTGAGCAAATCCAATGGGAAAACAGTATTCTTTCAACCAATGTTGCTGGGACAACTAGATATCCATGCAATAGCACATGAAATGAGACCGCTAGCACACAGTATATGCAAAAGTTAACTCAAAATGGACTACAAATGTAAATCTAAAGCTACACCTAGGAAATTCAGGCAGAAAACAGACATAAATCTTGGTGAGCTTGGAGGAGGCAAGGGTTTCTTAAAACAAAAGCACAAAAAAACAAAAAAGATAAACTATATTTCATCAATATTGAAAGCTTGTATGCTTCAAAGTATATTATGGCGAAATAAAATAATCTACATAATGGGAGAAAATATTATCAAACCATCTAATCAGAAACTGGCCTCCATAATATATAAAATAATCCTATAACTCAATAATAAAAAAATAAAATAATCCAATATAAAAAGGACAAAAAGATCAGATATCTTCCCCAAGGAGATAGCTAATAAACATATGGGGGGGGGACCCTCAACAACATTAACCACAAGGAAAATGCAAATAAAAACCACAAGAAATAGCACTTCAAACCCACCAGTTCAGCTAGAATAAAAATAGATGCTGTTGAGAATGTGAAGAAATTAGAAACTTCATATATTGCTGGTGGGAATATAAAATAGAGCAGTGGCTTTGAAAAACATTTTGGTAGTCCCTCAAAAGCTAAACAGAGTGATATATGATTTAGCAATTTGACTCCTTGGGACATACCCAAGAAAAATGAAACCATATGTCCCTCAAAAACTATGTACACAAGTACTCATAGCAACATTATTCATAACTGCCAAAATGTGGAAACAAATATTAAAACAAATCTACCAGCTGATAAATAAATGTAGGGATAATGACCGGGGGTGTCACTCAGTGGAAGAGCACTTGCCAAGTAAGCGTGAGGCCCTGAGTTTGAGCCCCAACAACACAACCACCACCATCACACACACCACATGCACACAATTTTGTTAATGAATAAACAAAAGTGGTCTATCCATACAATGAAATGATTATTAGGCCATAAAAGGAAATGAAATACTGCTCCGTGCTACAACATGGAGCAACCACGAAAAGAAACCACACACACATTACATGTTGTGTGATCCACTGACAAGAAAGGTCCAGGACAGGCAAACCCACACACAAAAAATTTTCAAGGAATGAGGAAAGGGGAGGGAATGGAAAATGCTAATGTGTAAAAATGTTTCTTTTGGGGTACTAAAATGCTCTGGAATTACATAATGGTAATGATTGTACAATTCAGCAAATATTCTAAATACTTCTGAATTGTACACTTTAGAAGGTGAATTTTATGGTACGTCAATGTCAATTCTAAGTCAATTAAAAAGTCTTATTTTTAAAAAGGCCAATGTTAAAACTGGGTGTGGCTCCCAGTGTCGTCAAGCAGGGACCTTGAATTCTGGTGTTAGGTACAGCAAGCACCTCCAGAATCACAGGAATCTTCCAGAAAATCTGGAAGGTGACTTGGCTACTGATGCAGTGGCAAACCAGGGTCCAAGACAGCCAGAGAAACTGAAGGGAACACACAGCTAGAAACCAAGGAGCGGGGGGGCCATCTGAGACAGGCTCAGCAACTGCTTTTATTTCGGGGTGGATGTCAGAGCCAATAAAATCTCCTTTTTCTGTATAAGCTTTGGGTTGAATTTCTGTCATCTTCTAGCAAAAATCTGAAATAATACCTGTACTTAAAGTAAAACAGTACCCAAAATGGCTTAAACTATTACAACTCTAAAAATAGGAGTAAATTACAGGGTGATGAGTGAAAGTAAAGATACAAGAGTACTGTATTTCAATAACTTTAGCCAGAAAGTTGTTAATGGATAATTTAAGCTCAAATCCTTAATACAATGTTTCTGAAACTTAAGAAAAATCTTGATAGGATCAAAGCTGGGAATGTTGAGGAAGACTGTGATTCTGTGTTACCAAGCCTGACCACTGCACAGCCTGCACCTGAGTAATGTGTTTTAACTCAGTAAGAGATCTGATTCAACAGTGCTCAGCTACTTGCCAGGCTGCAGAAGAACGTGGTCCACACTTATTTCCCCCATATTAAATCAATGCTTGTACTCAGCTTTCCTGAGAGAGAAAAGTTCATTTTCCATTGACTATTACTTTCTTTACTAAATGGCTTAATTTGGCATGATTCAATTTTTTTTGGATACTTTTGCAATCAATAAAATCAGCTGGTCTAGTAAAATAATGGTAGGAGTTTTTACTGCACCTCCTCAAACTGTGTAAGTGCCAGAGTTGTCCAGTTCCTTATTAGTCTCTTGGGATCTATTAAAATGTGATGTGTTTGTGGAATGAAGTTATAAACTATTTACTTGTTTATGACACATAGGTATAATTAATTTTAAAGGATAACATAATGGAATTGAACTTTAGCGCCCTATCTTTTAAAGGGAATCTACAGTATCTTCAATTGACTAACTTTCCGAGAATAAATGGGCATATAACAATGTTATCCCTAAATAAATAAAAAGTGCAAGAGATAAATAAATCATTTTAGTTGACACAAAAATGTGTTTCATAACTATTGATTGACTGATGCCTGGAACAGGCAGCCATTGGTGAATACTGATTGTAGGCAGAGATAACAAGGACACACCCGACAGAGGTCGAGCTGTCATCTGAGGAAACTGCCGGAACCAGGAAAGTATAAAATAGGAGTGCTGTAGAAAAACATCAGGATTAACTGGAGCTCCAAATCTAACTTCCCAGGAAGATATGCTTGAGAAGGAGAGATGGAGGGGGAAAAACCAGATGAGAAATAGAAGAGAGATGTGTTTTGAGAAGGTTTTGCACCCTGGACTCTACAGGATGGCAATTTCAGGGATCCTGAAAAGCAGGGAGCTCCTGACAACTCTCTGAAGAGCTGGTGGACTAAAATTATTAAAAAAAAAAAAAAAAACCAAAAAAACTTTACTTTTTCTAGGCAGAATATACTGCAACTTGGCAGTTTGGAGTAATTAATTTTATTTTAAAAAATATGTTTGAACCTTTGCTTCCTGAAGTAAAAATTCCATAGAAAATAAGTTTTCCCATATACACACAGCAATTGCTACTGTGCCACATCAAACATTTTACCAGTATCTTGAAAGTGCTGATCTTATTTAAGTAGCTAGTGAATGTTGTGCACTGACTGATTCATACTGATTATCTAGTTCTTGGTCAGTTTTTGTGTAATTGATAAAATGTTATATTAGTCTTCTGATCAGCTAAAGTCAGTCTTTAGCACACCATTTAGAATATTTCTACATAATTGGATTTTTTCTCTGGAGTCAGGTTTAACTTCTATTTCACATATTTTGACCCTGCCATAAGCCTACTCACCCAGGAATCTCCAACAGTAAAACTGACTGTGTAGTTAGTCCACAGAGGGCTCAATGCAGCAGTAAGAAGTGAATCCATCCCCATGTCACAGAAATTGCCTTAAACTCTGGTAGGACAACAGCAGAACTGCGGTGCCCCTGTGCAAGCCTACCGGAAGGAAGCACCCCCTCTTAGCTGCTACACCGAGACAGGAGTCTCCATACCTCCCAGCTGTCTTTTCTCCTGAAATATGGGACTGGCTCCTTAAGAAACATAGGGTGTTGACAAGCTGTGTGTAATCAATGGTTGGATTCCCATTTCATGTGACCTTTGCAGTTCTTGTTTGCTGATTTGGCCGTAAACTGAAATGAAACACTACTGATGCCAGTTAGAATAACTTTCTTACCAGTCTTCAAATCCAGTCCAGTGCTCTGTGGTCTAACTCAGCTCATTTACCATTCCACAAAATAAACAGAATTGGTTAGAATCTTTTGTACTCCTACTGCATTTGCCCTAGTGAAATTCAAATAAACAATTGAGCATTTTCATGGAAGTCTAAATAAATACAGTTTGATGGAACAAATGCCACAAGTATAAGACACACAGGGAAAAGAAAATGGATATCTAAAATATCGTTAGCATGAGAGACGCACCTACCAGTGAAAAAGAAGAACACGGCCTGATGAGAATCAGCAAGCAGGTTAGCATGTCCCAATTATGCTCCCGTAACTCAGTATGCATCAAAATATCCATAGAAAAGCGAGCTCCCCTAGTTTACCAACCGCCTAGTGCACAAGACGTAGAGATGGCTAAGGACCCCACTTGAACTTCACTAACACAGGCATAACCATCATGAGGGTGCGCAGTGAGCCACAGAACAAAATCTGAATGATCCTCAAGGAAGCATCAGTCTTAATAAACTATTTGGTAACAAGCTAAATATTTGAACTTTCCTATAATATAAAATAGTTTTTCATCAAAATGATCACAGATAAAAAAATTATTTGAATTTTGGAGATAAAATTCTGTCTGGCCAGGAAATGCCAGACAGAGAGCACTTTGGCCTATGTCACAAGATCCATTCTCCCCCTGATAACTGAAAACCCTTGGGAACTGTTCACAAGGTTTTAAAATCCACCACTATGAAAGACAAGTAAATGTATCTAATACTAAACAGATACACCTGGAAGAAGGCTCCTCTTTACTAAGATGCACATGGACACTGTTGGTTCCCGCTGTGTTTGGCAAGGGATCTCCCTCCACAGCTCTTCTAAATATTGGCTGCTAATTGATCACAACTGCCCCCTGTGGTCTCAAATTGCTTCTCATCAATGAAGCCCTCTCACCTGGAAAGTCAGAGCAACCCAGAGCAGTGGCTGGAGGAAGGTGGGAGGGGGATGACTCACTGCCCCAAGTGAAAGGCTGAGGCCAGGCTCCACCTGGGCCTGAGCCAATGCGCTCTTTCCATTCTGTAGCCCACTTTCCCCACTCAAGATTTTCTCAGTAAATCATCCACACAAGAACCTCACTCAGGCTCTGATGCCAGGGAGCAATCACGAGTATCATCTGTGAGTCCTCCACAGCCCCTCTCCCAATCTTTCTGTGAAATGCTTAAACTCTTGCTGGTTTGGCCCTATCACACTCAGTGGGTTCTTTCTCAGCCTTCACCTTCCCCTTGCTTGAAACCGGCTGGCCACAGTCCTTCAAGAAAATGCCCGGATCCCTTAGTTTCTTTCTCACCATGTCTGGCTTTTGTGATTGCTGTCACCTCTCCATGACTGTTAACAAAACACCTGAGATAAGCAACGTGAAAGCCCATGTGAGCCCCCCATCAAGCCTCAACGCTCAGAAGTTTCTCTGCGTCCCTACCTGCTGTCTTTTGTAGATGAGTGGCCCCTAAAGGTGGCTGGGAATGCACAAGCTCTTCTTCCCAGCACTGCTGGTCCCGAGTTCCAGAAGGTCGTACCTGGAGACTGCCTGCCAGGAAGACCTCCGACCCGGGGCACTGGGGTCAAGTGGGCAACAGAGGTGACCTTCTGGCCTTGTGACCACCGGACGCGTTCCTACCGGTGCAAGCGGGAGGTGGGAGGCAGGAAGCAAACGGCCACACGCCAGGGGCAGCTGCTTCACTGGGGCAAAGACCTGGGTCCCTTCCTGGAAAGGCCACTTGCAGGCCACCCCTCCAGGCGAGCTGGGCCAAACCCTGCTCCGCACTCCCCTGGCCCAGGGAGCCAGACTCACAGCGCCATGCAGAGGGCGGGGGGTCCTGGGGTCCTCAGTGAGGGCCCCGCCACGCTGGGGGCGGAGAAGGAAACCACTCTGCTCAGGTCTTCCAGGAAGCAAATGACAGACCGGAAGGGGAGGTCCATGGACAGCTTCTGCTTCCGGACACGCCCCCGGTGACCTAACTCCACCCACTAAGCCCCGCCTCTTAAAGGCCCCAGCAACTCCCAATAGCTCTAAGGGGGCACCAAGCCCTTGACACAGCGCCTTTGGGGACACCGCGCATCCAAAGCTAGCAACTTTCTGGTGCTCTTAGTTTGCGCAGGGCAGCATTCTTACAGCGGGGAACTTCACAGGTAACTACAGGCCTATCGATGTCTAAGCAAATGAGGCACCAATATGCTTCAATATGCCCCCAGCCTTAGATCTGATCTTTGTGGTTATAAAGAGCAGCTTCCTAGCTAGTCCCTCATGAAAAAATCAAGTCATTAAACCTGTTGTCTCGTTCCTTTTTCTGAACCCTGATCTTCAAAAGCCAGTTCATCAGGCTGTCTTCCAAATGACCAATTTGCCAAAGTTCCTTGTTTCTGGAACTATTTAATTTTAATTGGTCCTCATTTGGTTTTCAGAGCAAGCCTACAGGCCCAGAAGAATAGAATATTCTGGAACGATTTTTTGTAGGCACAATGCAAACAAGCCAACTAAAATTCTTATAAGAAATAAGAAAATTCTAAAAATTGGTCAATCCCAGCATTGTATTTGGCTTCTGAGAACTAAAATTGTCTGTTGGCTAATTGTCTTGTATCATCTAAATATCCCAGCTATCTATTCTTAATTTCCTCCCTATTTCCAGCTCATTGCCACCCACTCATAACCATCTAAACTACTTATTATAAAAACTATTGGTATTTACATTCAAGATCAATGTTCATTACTTTTCCCTTTGATTAGGATAAAAATCATCCACAAATGCTATAAATACCCTCATGAGAATTTCAAGGCAAAGATTTGTTTTCTCTTTTGAAAATGTTTTTTTTAGAAGAGTAGGTTTGGGATGACACTCTAGGCCCTAATGATGAGAATATCAGTCACTACCAGTTGGGTTTAAAACAAAGTTGGTGCATGTATGAAAAGATTTTAAAAAGTAATCTTGCCCTTTGAATCATTAACCCAATTTCCAGGAATTTTCTCAAAGAAATAAACAAAAGTGAAGACAAAGATTTGCTGATATGTTATTTATAGCATTTTTCTGAAAATCTGAATGAAAAGAACAGAGTAGATCTCATTTCAGAAATGGATGAACTCAGAATTCAAACTTTACTGTCAGTAATTCACCCATTCTTTGCTGGAGTGGTGGCTCAGATGTTAAAGTGCATTCCTGGCATGAACAAGGATCTGAGTTCAAACCCCAGCACCTCGTACACACACAACTAAATGTCAGAGAAACAAAGGCCAGATGAAAATATAAATAAAATTGATTCCCTCTCTCTCTCTCTCACTCTCTCCCTCTCTCTTTAAAAAATAAATACTATCTTGAGCAGTTAGAAAAAAGAATCACTCATGTGAACACTGACTTGACCCTACATTGTTACCCTTGATATTTTCCTATGATTGACAAAATTTTTGTTGGAAGATAAAACAACATAAAATCAATAAAATAGTTTATTTTTCCTTTGGTTCTCATAATATTAGAGCATTTCCTTGCAACTGAAACATAGGTACAGATTTTTAACTTCTATATTAATTTGGGGACAAAAAATAATGAGCTTGCTTTAGGTGAAAGGCACTGGACACTTAATATTTACCAAAATCTTTTATAATTAATACTATTCCCACTCTAAAAACAAAATGTAGGAGATAAGGAAATAGCTCAAGAACATTTAACTAATTGATAAACGTATCTCTACATATATTGAGAAATCATACTTTAAAAGTTTCTGCTCTTGCTGTACTTTCAGATATTTTTGGTGAACTTTGACTGCCTGCCCCTGTCCTCCACACCAGCTTAGATTATTCTTAGGTAGGCCCTTATAGCACCCTGTTCTTGCCTCTGCCCCCATACGAATTCTAGCACAATCACAACCTGTTTACATGATCATTTACCCAATAAGATCATAAATATGTCTTGTTTCTTAAACATACAGTAGACACAATAAATACTTTTAAAGAAATTAACATTTAAGTACGTTTTTCTTTCCATGGTAGCAAATAGGAAAACAAAGCGCTATCAGCATGGAAATCTTCAGTGAAGTAGAGTAGTATTCCACCACCAGGCCACAAAAGAAGAAACTGGATATTTGACACACATGCATACAGTAGATGGTGCATCTGTATTTGGAAACATGACCCCATGGCCCTGCTTTAAAGAGGCCTTCTTGAGGGGCTGGAGCGGTAGCTCAGTGGTTGCAGCGTTTGCCTGGCATGAGCAGGACCCTGGTTCGGACCCCAGCACCACATGCAGAACTAAGTGCCACAGCAATGAAAGCCACATGAAAAACTAAATAAAACTGATTCTCTCTTTCTCTCTCTCTCTCTCACTGTCCCTCTCTCTCTTTAAAAAATAAATAAGTAGGCCTTCTTGAGTTTGTTGTCAAGGACGCACTCTAGACGGAGAAACTGGACGGTGGGGGATGAACCTGTGTACAGGCAGACTGCCATCAGTTGCCCTTGAAAAGCACGTTAGCCCAGAGAGACTCAGGGCCGCGTTGACACGGCCAAATAGCACTTAATGCTGCTGTGGACGTTTCAAACAGTTCATGGAAAAAAATGTTCTCCGGTTTCTTATTTAATAACATGGGTGGTTGCCAGAGATGAGAAAATGCCAAACCTATTTCAATTTTGAGGTTTTGAATATAATTTGCTCAAATTGAAATGTAAACTTATCCCCTAAAAATAGTTCCTACTGAAGGCTTATGGAAGCATGTCACTTACACACACCCACTTATACTTGAAGAAGTAATGCTGAGACACATTAGCCCCAGGATTATTTTGTATATGCAGTGAAATTTTGTTCAAATGGGTCTTAGTTCCCTAGGAAACATATGGTATCAAGAAAGGAAAGGATCCAAAATGGGATTCTAGAAAACTCCGGTTTTGAGTTAAAAGACACATAATTAACTTAATTCATTTAACAATATTTCAAAGAATTTCATTTTAAATGACCTACTACATGGTTGCTTGTCTAATTTAGTAAATGTCCACCTTTTAAATGCTGAACGGTACTTTGAAAACTCAACTAAACAGTTGCTGGATGAAAGAAACGTGTTGGACTTTTTTATGTATTAATTGAATAAAATGCTAGGCAAGCAACTGTACTATACCATCTCACTAAACCCCTATCCTGTTACGTTCTGGAAATCAAAAAATGATTTTCAAGCAAAAAAAATTTTTAAAGGATAGGTTTTTAATTTAGCACATGGAAGGAGAATTTTAGGGGTTAGCAAAGTTCCCCATATATGTTTAAATCATCACAAAGGTAGAATACTATGAAAAACAGGTATGAATTGCTATGAAAGCATTAAAAGATCTAAGTCCATTAATTATTATTTTAAAGCTATCCGAAAGGTTAAGAAAGAGCAATAATATTCACCTGCAAAACACCAATGGACCATCTCCAAGATGGAAGCAGGAACAGGCTCCCAGCGTCTCTGAAAACGGAGCTGCTCAATATCTCAGGGCCTCCGTTTATTTTAAAGGAGGACAATAGTTCTGAAGATGAAAAGAAATAATCTATATCAAGGGCCTCTGGCAAACAAACTAAGAGTCATCATTGTCATTCAGCCAATGAGTTTTAATGACAAGTGCACAGAGTATGGATGCTAGCCTTGCTAATGAGCAGAATAACAGGAGAAGCTCAAACCCCTCATTTGTTTTCCCACTGTGTGCACACTAGAGAAGAGACAGATTATATAAAATGTCTCAAATCTATTTCAAGACAAACCATACAAGGAGCTCCTAACCAGGAGCCTTGAGCTGCATGGGAACAGAAGCCTGGAGGACGTTCTGGAAATGTTCTTCCGAAGGAGCTAATTTTTATCTGAGCCTTAAATGGGCAAGAGGTCTGGGATGGGGGTTTCCACATAACGCAGCTACAGCCATTGAGCTGATGAGTGTGAATGGCAGGAACCATCCAGCAGACTGGCTCCAGGCAGGCACTCCTTTTACTTTCAGAGCTGAGACCAGACATAAGGAAAAAGATTGAACTGAAGAAGGAAGTGATCCCTCAATTTATATATACCCGTGGCGTCGTTAACGGGGTCAAGCAGTTTCAATACAGCTGGCAGAAATATGTTTGCACATTCATCACAGTGTTCTTGCGGAAGTCATTAGTCATAATAAAAATATCATTCCATTTGGTCGTAAAGTAGGATAATTAAATATTTAAAAAGCGAATACATGTGTGCCTGTGCGTTTTAATGCATGTGTTTATGAAGATCTATTTCTAGCCTATGTTTTTTAATTATAGACAGAATTTGAGCTATTCTATCATGCCCTTACAGTCAACCAAATTGATTTGTTTAAAATTGCTTTATTTGAACAAATTTCTCCATTGCAGCATTTGTACGGTTAATTCCCTTTCTTTCTTGCTGAACTTCCCTCCAAGCCACTGGCTAAGGAGTAATATTAGTCTCTGAAATTGCTGCCCTAGCTTACACAGAAGCTCTTCGGAAAGGCCTGAGTCTGGGTGATTTGAATACCACACGTGGGGCAAATGTTTGTTAGGGAAACATGAGCTGCCCCTAAACAAACTACCCAGAACAGGCAAGCTCCTCAGAGGCAGAGGGAGGCTGGGCCAGAGATCAGACGCAGGACTCCTGGACGCTGCTCCCCACCCAGGGTCCTGAGGATCTAAGTGTGCATGTTGGTGTCCCCGAGCTTCACACATCCAACACAGGTGAGCCTGCACACACAGGGTGAGCACGAAAGCTGGACACCCGAAAAGGCTGCTCTGCATCTGGGATCTGTCTTTGCCTGCACAGGAGGGTAAATAGAAAAGCCACAATTTAAAGTGACACCCTGTCCCAGCTGGCATGGGGACGTGGTATCAGGGCATCCAGGTAGACCCAAACCTCACTCCAATGGCAAACTTTTCAAAACTCGGTGCCCTTATGTTATCATGGGATTGGTATGTTCACCAATATCATAGGGCCATTGTGAATAGGAACTTGCATGTAAAGTATCACTTAGTGACTGTGCATGAACCAAGTGTTTAGAGAGCAAGACGTATAACTTTGGGCAAGTCCTATGGAGAACGGCCTGGGAAAAACACCCACTAACACTGCTGTATTAGATGTTATGGATCAGATTTTACACCACAGGTAGACCTCTGTCATGTGCTAATGTTCTTTCTCATCAGAAAAATGATGTGAATTTTTGTGGTCTATTAAAAATAGTTTTGTTTGTGAAAGCTCTTTAAACTAAGTTCCAGGGAAATGAGCTTCCCTGGGAGTGAACTGGGTGTATGAAGTCACCAACTTTGCTTGTAACTTCGAGAAAATAACTCTTCCAGTGTCTCAGTTTATGTGGGTGCTCCTATGGCAATTATAGAAGCACAGCACAATATTTGGTGTTGAGAAAATGTGGGTAAAAACTATATGGTTTCAGGGCTGGAGTGGTGGCTCGGTGGCTACGGCACTTGCCTGGCATGCACAAGGATGCAGATTCAAACTCCAGCACCACAGTGAAGTGTTAGAGCAACAAAAGCCAAGCGAAAAGCTAAATAAAATTGATTCTCTCTCTCTCTCTCTCACAGTCCCTCCTTCTAAGGAAAAAAAATTATATGGTTTCACAAATAACAACACTCTCAAGATGAAAATGTTAACCTCACCTTCATTAACAGCAGAGAGCCTGCCTTGAAAATTAGAGCAATGTGTTCAAAGGACACTCGTTGAGTAGATGTCACTTACTGTGGCTCAGCAGACATCTCAGAGGGGAAACAAATTGTGGCAAAAGACCGGGTCGGCAGAAACACTAAAAGAAATCATGCAGAGAGAGGGCCCAGCTTCCTTTGTTCTTTACGTGTTCTATAAATATTCCATGGGTTTGTTAGAGCTGTGTTTGTACTGGAAGCCAGCCTTCTCCCTTGTTTAACTCCCCCCTATCCTTGAAGGCTAGAAATGTTTGAAATACAGAAAGTCTGCATTGCTCACACATGTTTTGTTAATAAACAACATGTGAAACTTAGGGAGGAAAATCTCTTGAAAGGAAGAGAAAGGGAAATAACTGGGATGACGGCTGAGTAAGAAGTCTCAGAAGACCCTGGAGGTGACCTTGGAGTTGTGGCATTGATCAAAATTCTGTGAACTGAAAATATGAGTGGATTAAGTAGGAATGAGAGTCGAATTTTTCCTCACATAGCTCCATTCATCTTCCTTGGTCCAAGATAGTGGCCATTGGAGGGGTTACATTAGAAGCTGCCACAGGCGGTTCATCAGCCGTTGGATTCATTTTGGTACTGAGAGCTCACTTCCTGTTTAAATCGTGTGCACTTTTGAGGGCAAGGGAGCTCTGTTAGAAACATCAACAAAACCATTCCATGCAGTAACAGTGAAAGCCAGGAGCTGGAATAATGAAAGGAATCAATAGATCAGAAATAAACAAGGTCCTGTCCGCCTCTGGGGACTCTGACAGCCTGGTCGTCCCGATGGTACCCGGGTTGCGGGAGTCACACAAGAGCAGAAACACCTGGAGCATTCCTTTAGTCTCTCCTTCCCTCTCCAACTCACAGTGGGGTCACCACCAATTCCCCAACACAACACCGTGTGTGCTCCAACCCAGAGCACCAACACGTTGACAAGGTATTCTCTGCCCCACGATGGAGGGCAAGAGTGCAACACAAATCCACCAGCACCAACACTACACCCACATCCACAACAAGCTTAACACCGTGTTCGGCCTTCTGTGGAAAGAGCCACACTGTGTGCCGAACAGCATGGCAGGCACCGGGCATGCATTTTCTCATTTGGGTCAAGTTACCTTGTGAGTCCTGAGGAGAAAACGGAGGTTCGGATCATCTGGATGCTCTTCAGAGTTCTCAGCATCAGCCCATTTGGATGTCCAGGTGTCGACCCGTTGGTGTCTGAATCTACCCCACCAACTCCGATTAGAAGTTATGCGACAGGCTTAGTTTGACCCTGTTGACAAAGTTCTGTTAAAAATGATCTTTATCTTGACTGCTTTCTGTCAGCGTGACGAAATACCTGAGCAAAACAACCTCAAGGAGGAAGGATATGTGTCAGCTCACATCTTCAGAGGATTCGGTCTACGGTCAAATGACCACAGTAATTGGTTTGGAGGCAAAGAAGAATATCACCGCTGAAGAACATGGTGGGGACATCTCAGGGAAAGAAGGAAGCAGGGAGAGCAAGAGGCCAGGGATGTGATAAACCACTCTCTCTCCCAGGGACCTCCGTCCTCCAATGAGGTCCCACCTGCTAAAGCTTCTACCATTTCCCAACAATCATCAAACTATGAACCCATAATGGATTAATCCCCTGATGAGATCACAGCCCTCCTGACCTAATAACTGTGGACGCTCACCTCTGAGCACTGCTGAGTTGGGGACCACGCCTTCTTCAACAGTGCTCAGGAGACATTCCAGAGCCAAGCCATAACACCAATACACCCACATCCCAGAATCCAGTCTCAGAAGCTCCGGTGTACTCAAAACCAGGGTTACACATGCCGCGTAGTCTTCCAAATCAGGATGCATTAGTGAAAGGATGTGCTAATAACACTTTCTTAGAAAAGCAGATGTGATCCAGAACTCTTCAGAATAAGCTGGAATGTTTGTTGATTCTACTATAATCTGAGCCAACCATCTCGGGAGTCATGAATTTTCTAGCATCACATTAACATAAAGAGCTATAATTTAATGCCACTAAGCTTCAGATTTGCTTAATACGTGCTACCAATCCTTTAGGAAGGGATTATTTTCTCCTTTTACAGAAGAGAGAACAGAGATGCAGAACAGATACATAGGATCTATTAGGCACTTAATTATTAATAGGCAACTGGGACCCAGCCCCAGGTTTAAACATTACCTTGTGCTGCTTCTCTCCAATATCCTGGGGAAAATCTTGTCAAGAAATTGTTGCTGTGCAACACATCTTAATGTTTCAGTCATGCAAAATTCATCTGTTCTCAAGGAGCAACTATAGTAGATGATCCGTTCAAAACATGGCAGAATAAACAACTATGACCATCTTCCTTCCCACTGCAAATTCTTAGAAAAGATAGATTGTACATATTATAGAAAAGAATTGGTCATATGGCTGGAGCGGTGGCTCAGTGGTTGCGGCACCACACACAAACACACAAGTTCAAACCCCAGCACCACGTACACAACAAAGCGTCGGAGCAATGAAAGCCATATGGAAAACTAAATAAAATTGATTCTGTCTTTCTCTCTCTCTCTCACTGTCTCTCTCTCTAAAAAAACAAACAAACCAAAAAAAGGGGAGGAGTCAATATTATTAATGACAAGCTCTAGAGTCCAAAGAGCAGACTAAATTTGGAGGGAACTATGAAAAAAATATGGAATAGATAGAATCAGAGTGTTCAAAATTGTTCAAAGATCCACACTCAGAACATATTGGGGAGAGGAGTCTGTGGAGAAGAAAGTGACCCTAGGGACACAAGGTGCTCAGAAATACATGGCACAAATAAAGGGTGTGTTTTGGTAATTCTCAGGAGAATTTGACTGACAAGTTCACAGGTTGGTGCTTCTCAACCTGGTGTAGCTGGTTAACAGGCAGCCAAGGTTTCCTTTAAACAGGAAAGATGTGGCCAGCCGGGTGTGGGAGGACAGGCAGCAGCAGGGCCAATGTGGGACCCGCACGGACCAGTGGAGCAGTTGTCCAATACTGTAGTTTTCTCTTTGAGTTATTGACCTGGTCCTGCCATTAGGACCCCCACCCCTGAGTAGCCACTGCCCCCAAGCTCCTCTCCCAGGAGCCGTGGATCTCCTCATAGCTCAGCAGGGGTGGTCTCAGGCAATCCAGCTGCCAGGCCCCAGTTGGCTCTCTGGCCAGTGTCAAATGTGCCTGCTCACCACCTGTGCCATATAAGGGAAAGTGGACTGCGACAGGCTCATCGGACGTGCCTTTGTCCCCTTCCATATCCCTTTACCGTCAGGAGAGGCCATGCAACGCACATCTAGGAAATGAATTATGTGAGGAAACGACACACATCACTCCAGAAGGGAAATGTTTAGGAAATGTAACACATGATCCATGGGGGACCCCGAAGCCGCATGTTGAAACGGGGAACTCACAGGCACATGGAATCCACTGTGTGTGCTATCTGTTGTCACTGGGATTTTGGAATGATTATTAAAACAGAAGAATATAGCTTGACTTAAACTAGGAACAATTTCCAGATCTCACATGGTAGCACTTCAAAGCTGGTGACACCCAAGGGGAGCAGGGCCCCCCCACCCTAGAGGGCAGGGTCAGTACAGTTAGCAGCCCATCTTGCTGCTGTTCCCACAAAACCCCTCACAACTGGCATTCACCAACAGCGAGGATTAGGAATTTCCCAGTAAAAAGATAGACAGAAAACCACACATCACCAAATGTTTGAGGAAAAATAATACTACACAAAAGACGCATCAAACCAAAGAAACAAGGAACTAGCATGAAAGAAGCATAGTTAATAAGAGGAAGCAGATTTCCAAATGACAGCGGTAGAGAGATTCGAGAATCTACTGCATCCACAAAAATGCATCAGCTACAGACACTGAATTGACAATTTACATGAATTTACATCTGATTTCCATAATAAAAGCTTACTAGTGGACAAGGAGCAGAATGAATGTAATGAGAAGAGAGGGAGAGTGTTGTTTTGCAAAAGCTGGCAAAAACATATGAAAGACAGAATGAAGGCTTAATTGAGGATATTAAAATTAATCCATTAATTATAAGTTAATCATATACACTAATACATGGATAAATGAGGACATACTCCCTAATGTATCCTTAAGAGTTTCACAATAATGATAAAAAAGAAAATTCTAAATGCTTTTGAGAGCCTTAAAAAATCATATTGTCACTTTATATGCATTTGTGAGTGTACGAAACTCAACTCCAAAATAAAAATTTTTTAAAAATTAAAAAATAAACCACCAATTACTTTTACAAATTAAAAAAACTAACAGAAGCTCTACAAATATGAATAAGTTTTAAAAAATTGGGATCTCTGGAATCTCAAAGACAATGGAATATTGGTTTCAAAATGCTGATAAAAAATACTTTGGTCCTAGAAATCCATCTCTAATAGTGTTTGCTGAAGAAAGCAGAAATACAGTTCCAATGGCCTCACTGAAGTTGTCATTCAAGAGCTGTCAGATGCAGAACCCCCAGGGCCGCAGGACAGTTCTCCAGGGGCGTTCATATCTCAGGCGCTGTCTGGCTAAAGAACACCATCCTTAAGATGGGATTTTCATCTTCACTGGTGTCCAGAGGGCAGAGAGTGACTGGCCCTTATGGTCCCACATCTGCTTCCCAGGAAGGAACGGAGGGAAGTAACAAGAAGGCAGCTGTGTCTTGCTGTTGTGTGTCCAGCACCACACCTCCGTGGAAAGGCACGCTTTCCGAGGCATGTCCAGAAGACGCATGGACAGCTCTCAGGGCCAGATCCATGTCCCTGTTCCCAACAAAGGCCAGGAAGCCTGGCTCTTAGGGAGCCGCATTTCCACCACAGACAAAGCTGGGTCACATCAGCAAGAAGAGAATCAGAGTGCACATTGGAAGAGAAACAAGCATCATCCATCTGACAGCATCCGCAGGGCGGCTCTCCAATTCTCGGCCACCCTGTCTTGGAGTGCACGATACCAAAAATTATTTGAAGGCATCCTTCTGAAACTATATTAGCATGGCCAGTCACACACTTGGAAATAAAGTGAAACGGCATCATAAAATATGTATCGATAATTCCTTTGGGATTGCAGACGTAAACATAAAATTGCAAAAGTATGGTGCTTTTTTATTTTATGGTACTTATAGTAAGGATTTTACTAAGAAGATGCAAATTTCAGGTACTTAAATAAGAGGACAGAGATTGTGGACATTTACAAATATAAAGCTACTCTACGAAGAATTTGCATCATAAGATTTGTGCTGCTCTGCATTAAGGTGTAAAATTAAAATAGGTGAGTTGGAGGAGAGGTGAGGTTCAGAATTAGTGACATAAAATGCTGTTTGTTGTTGCTTTATACTTAAATAACCACATAAAATGCATCCTCTTTAATGAAAACCCAAATAATAACAGAAGTTCCCGTAGAAAATGGGAGGAATTCTTCAACATTCCAACGTGCCTGGTTTTTCCTGTTCCTTTTGTTGCAGAGGGCCACGTTTATCATCAGGACAGGGTTGGGATCACCCTGGAGACCATGCTTCCAGGCTTCCGCTATGTGAAGCCCACATCTGTCCTTGAGTCAGTCACAATGTCACCATGGCTCTCAAATTAGGTCCCAGCACCTGGGATTTTGGTTTTTGCTTCCTTCTGCCACGAGGCTTACCCCCACTGTGCCGTGGCTTACATATTATTAACCCATGTAATTCGAGTTCTTTCTACTGGTGCATCTTAGTCTTTCAGAATGAAGGGATTCATTATTACACATACATGAACAAAACGTGATTATGTAACTTGAATTTGATTCTTACTCAGATCTGCTCCCCTAGCCCACTCCCTGGTTTCACATCTCCAGCAACATTACAGCTATAAATGTGTGTGTGTGTGTGTGTGTGTGTGTGTGTGTGTGTGTGTAACTTCCTGGATATTATTTAGCTTCTCAGGGGAGTAGAGTCTACGATACAGTATTTATAACCCCCTTCTTTCCTCCCAATCCTTCCTCCATCCCTCTGGCCCTCTCCCCACTTCATAACTAGACTTCCTGCAGATCAGGTCCTGAGAAGGTGGAAGAATTGGACAGGAAGAATTAATCTAATTAAAATGCCCACTCTGCCAAAGTACTATACTGATTCAACACAATCCCCATCAAGTTACTAAAGAAATACTTCACAGATATAGAAAAATCAATACTTAAATTTATTTGAAGGGATAAGAATTTCAGAATAGCCAAAGCAATACTAAGAAATAAGTAAATAAATTTTTAAAAGCAAGCAGGATCTATCACAATACCTGACCTGAAATTATACTATAGAGCTGTAATAATGAAAATAGCATGATATTGGTACCAAAACAGACAAAAGAAAAAAGTGGGGGAAAGCAATGGAATAGAACAGAAGACACAGAGATAAATCCACAAATCTTTAACCACCTGATATTTGACAAAGGGGGCAAAATATATCTTGGAGGAAAGACAGCCTGTTCAACAAATGGTGCTAGAGGAACTGAAGAACCATGTACAGAAAAATGACAATATATCTGTATCTCTCACCCTGAACAAAACTTAAATTGAAATGGATCAAGGACTTAGGAATTAAACCAACTCCCATAAAACTTTTAGAAGAAAAACTAGGATCAACACTGCACCATTTAGGAGCTGGCACCAACTTCCTTAACAAGACTCCCATAGCACACGAAGTAAAACCATGCCACTAAACCAAAAAGCTTCTGCACAGCTGAGGAATTAGTCAGGAATGGGAAGAGAGAGTCTGCAGAATGGTAAAAAATCATGGCAAGCTATTCCTCCAACAGGTGGCTAATATCCAGAATATATAAAGAGCTCAAAAACTCAACACCAAAAACACATTCAACATTCAACCCTATTAATAAATGGGCTAAAGAACTAAACAGAAACTTCTCAGCAGAAGAAATGCAGGCCAATAAATATATGAAAAAATGTTAAACATCTCTAGCAATCAGAGAAATGCAAATCAAAACTACATTAAGATTCTACCTCACTCCAATCATAATAGCAAAGATGAAGAGGTCAAACAGCAACAGATGCTGGAGAAAGGAACACTTACACACTGTTGGTGGGACTGGAGACTATTAGCCACTCTGGAAAACAGTATGGAGACTGTTCAAAATATTAGGGACGCAAACACCATATGACCTAGCTATCCCACTCCTGGGCATTTCCCAGAAGAAATAAAATCACCCTCTTACAGTGACACAGCTTTATCGATATTCATAGCACCACAATTCACAATTGCTGAATTATGGAATCAACTCGGGTGCCCTTCACTGGATGAATTGATCTAAAAATTGTTGTATATATGTACAATGGAATTCTAGTCAGCTAATAAAAAGTCTTTTTGCTTTTAAATGCAGGATCTTGTGTTGATCCCAGTTTCATTTCATCTTTGTATGCTGAATGCCTGTAGGCACAGCATATCTTATTCTGTTTTGCATCCAGCACAGTCACAGGCTTATAGACCATGCAAGTTCTCTGTGTCCATATCCACATGACTGAGGCAAGTGCCGGCAGATGCAAAGCCAGCTAGGAGCCAACAGCAACTCCAACAAAATCTGCCTGCAGGAGATTGCCGCTCCACATTTGCGCTTCCTTACATGTGCATAAGAAGGTATGTATTTTAGTTTCAGATTTCTGTGTCTGTCTTATCAGAGGAGAACGACTCAAAAGTGAATTCCGGGCTATGTTCTGATTTTTGTCAATTTCAATGTGCTGATACATCTTGGGTTTTACTAAGCAAAGTATCTTGGGACAGTGTCCCAGACATGACAGAACAGTACATTCAAGGCCTAAGCTTACCTACTGTACAAAAATGTTTTGTTTCTTTCAATCTAAAATTGATTTAAAAATGGATCTGTCTTTTCAATGGAATTTTTGCCATTGTTTGAAAATAACCAATGGGAACTTAGTGTCTTTCTTTTTTACATGGTGTTATTGTTTGGATATGAGGTGCTCCCCCAAAATTCCTGTGTTAATGCAAGAATAGTCAGAAATGAAATGACTGGATCACGAGGTCTGTAACCTAATGATTCCACCCATTTTGGAAGGATTGACTGGGTGGTAGCTGTGGGCAGGTGAGGAGCAGTTGCAGCAGGTGCATCTCTAGGGGTCTGGTCTGGAAGGGTGCATCTTCCCTGTGGCCCTTCCCTCTTTTTTCCTCTCTCTCTCTCTCTCTCTCTCATTTTTGGCTGCCATGAGCTGAGCAGCTTTCCTGCTCCACACCCTTCCACCATGGTGTTCTGCCTCACAGAGTAACGGAGTCAGCTGACCATGAACTTAACATCTGAAACCATGGGCGTAAAACATGTCAGTTATTTTTGTCACAGTGACAAAAAGCTGAAAAACAGACATAGAAAAAATAACCGGTAGATTGATTTTTAAAAACTTTCAAGTGAGTAAAAGTACACACCACCCAAAAGACAAACCAGGCAGCACAGAGCTCACCAATAAAACTAGATGACTACGAAGCACAACCACATAATTATCCTAACACTAAATATGAGTGGCCTCAAAGCACCAAAGGACACAGACTAGCAGACTGGGTCAAAAAACATGCTGCTTACAGGAGACCCACCTTACAGCTAATGACATCCACAGATTGAGGATAAAAGGATGGAAAAAAATCACCAGGTTTATGGATCAAGGAAATAAGCAGGTGTTGCAACACTTATATCCAGCAAAGTATATTTCAACCAAAATTTAATCAGGGAGATAAACAAGGCCACCACATCTTAGTAAAAGGAACAATACATTAGGAAGATATAACCATAGTAAATATTTATGCTCCAAAGACCAACACTCCAACGTATGTGGGGAAAAAATACTGCATAACATAAAACCACTTATGGAACCCAATACAATAGTACTGGGATACTTTAATACTCCTCTATCACCAATCGACAGATTATCAAAGCAAATAAACAAAGAGATCTCCAGCCTGAGCAACTCCATGAATCAAATGGACTTAACAGATATCTATAGAATATTGCACCCAAAATTAGTTGTGAGTACCTTCTTCTTAGCAGCACATGGGTCCACCTCTAAAATGGAACATTTTCTAGTTCACAAAGGAAATCTCAAAAAATATAAGAAAGTAGTTATTATCCTATGTATCCTATCAGACCATGATGTCATGACCTAACAATTAACACCAAAAATTATAAAAGAAAATACATATATACATAGAGATTGAATAATACCCTATTAAATGAAGAATGAACCCAAGAAGACATAAAAGCAGAAATCAAGAAATTTTGGAAGCAAATGAGAATGAAGACACAACATATCAAAATCTCTGGCATAGCATGAAAGTGTTCTTAAGGGGAAATTTCATAGCACTGAATGCCTACATTAAAAATCAGGAGAGATCCTGAATAAATAAGCTTATGCTCCACCTCAAATCTCTACAAAAGGCAGAACAATCTAATCCAAAAGCCAACAGAAGGTAGGAAATAATCAATATCAGAGATGAAATCAATGAAATGGAGAAAAAGAAAACAATAAAAAGAATCAATGAAACAAAGAGAGGGTTCTTCAAAAAACTAAATAAAGTTGACCAACCCCTTGCCAATCTCACTAAAAGAAGGAGAGAAATGAAGCAAATCAACAAAATTTCCAGTGAAAAGGGGGCAATCAGCACTGACTCCACAGAAATCCAAAAGATTATCAGAACCCATTTTGAAAAAGTTTACAGCAGGAGGAAGGGAGGAAAGGAGAGGTGGGGAAGGGAGAGGTAGGGAGAATAAGGAGGGATCTAGGGAGACAATCAATAATGTAGCATAATCTTTATCCTCCTCCCAAGTGAAATAATATTTATGCAATCCTTTAATTCCTGAAAATTCACAATCATATACATATGTATATATATGGACATTTACACTCGCTATAGGGACATAATATAGAAGAATCAAGAGATTGGGGTGTGAACAAAGTGGAGATAACCATGATTTAGGATCAAATGCATATCTTGTTGTTATATACATTTATGACTGTATAATAACTCAATTCCTTAATAAAACTTAATTTATTAATTTTTTTAAAAAAAGAAAAACTATACACCTCTAAATCAGATAATCTGGAAGACATGAACAAATTTCTAAACACATACAGTATTCCCAAATTGATGCAGGATGATATTAAAATCCTAAAGAGCCCAATCACAGTCACTGAAATCTATACAGCAATTAAAAGCCTTCCAAAGAAGAACCCATGACCTGATGGATTCCCCACTGAGTTTTACCACACCTATGAGAAGGAGATAACCCCTCTCCTTATTAAGCTGTTCCAAGAATTGAAAAAGAGGGAACTCTCCCAAACACTTTTTATGAAGCCACTATAACCCTGACACCAAAACCCAACAAAAGCACATCAAAAGAATAAAACTACAGACCAAAAACTCTGATGAGCACAGATACAAAAATCCTTAATAAGGTTCTAGCCAACTGCATCAAAAACACATAAGAAGGGGTTGGGGATTTAGCTCAGTGGCAGAGTGCTTGCTTAACAGGCGCAAGGCCCCGAGTTTGGTCCTCAGCCCTGAAAAAAAAAAAAAAATAAGAAGATAACTCATCATGATCAAGTGGGCTTCATTCCAGGGATGCAAGGCTGGTTCTACGTATGCAAAATAATAAAAGTGATTCATCACTTAAATAGAATTAAGGACAAAAACCATATGGTCATCTTAATACATGCTGAAAAGGCCTTTGATAAAATCCAGCATCCATATGTGGTCAAAACTCTAGAGAAGATAGAGATCAAAGGAACTTAACTATGTAAAGGCCATATATAACACAAACCTTCAGCTAGTCAATTACTTAATGGAGAAAAATCGAAAGCATTTGCACTAAACTTTGGAACAACACAAGGCTGCCTGCTCTCTCTACTTTTATTCAGTATGGTCCTCGAGACCCTAGCCAGAGCAATCAGGCAAGAGAAGGAAATCAAAGGGATAAGAATAAGAAGAGAGGAAGTCAAACTATCCCTATTTTCTGATGACATAATCCTATATCTGGAAGACCCAAAAATTTCATGAGAAAACTCCTTGAGCTTATAAACAGATTTAGCAAACTGGTAGGCTATAAAATCAACACCCATAAATAAATAGCTTTCCTATACACTAACAATAATAGGGCAGAAGAAGAAATCAGGAAATTGGTCCCATTCACAATATCCTTGAAAACAATCAAATACTTGGGAATTAATCTAACAAGGGAGTAAAAGACCTCTACAATGAAAATTATTGAACATTAAAGAAAGAAATTGAAGAAGACCTGAAAAGAGGGCAAGACACTCCATGTTCTTGGTTAGACACAATTAATATAATTAAAATGGCCATTCTGCCAAAAGTGCTATACAGATTCAATGCAATCCCCATCAAAATACCAATGTCATTTTTTACAGATATAGAAAAAGCAATTTTCAAATTTATTTGAATAACAAGAAACCCAGAATAGCCAAAACATTACTAAGTGAGAAAGACCAACAGGAGGTTTATAATACCAGATCTAAAACTATACTATAGAGCTATAATAACAAAAACACCATGGTATTGGTATCAAAATAGGCATGAACACCCATGGAATAGAATAGAAGTCTCTGAAACTAACCCACAAATATTTAAACATTTGATATTTGACAGAGGGTCAAAATATAAAATGGAGGATTGATAGCTTATTCAACAAATGGTGCTGGACAATCTCGACAGCCACTTGTGCAAAATTGAAATTATGTCCTTATCTCTAACCTTGCACAAAAGTAAAATCCAAATGGATCAAGAAACTAGGTATTAAGTCAGGTACCACACAACTGCTAAAAGAAAAATTAGGACCAACACTCCAGCACACAGGAGTAGGCAATGACTTTCTCAACAAGACTCCCAAAGTGAAAGAATTAAATTATTTGTTAAGGGGGGAAATATGGAAGAGCCAAGAGAATTGGGTGGGGGTGAAGTGGGGGTGGTTTTGATTAGGATCAGGGGCACATTATATTGTTACATATGCATTTATGATTCTACAACAACACAAGTCCTCAATAAAAGTTTTTAAAATATTGTTGTCAGAATATTTATGTGAGATTTATTCTTTTAACAAAAATTTAAGTATGAAACACAGTATTATTGACTAAAAATACAATATCTCTGGAGATATATTATCTTGTTTAGCTGAAACTTTAGCACCCTTGTTTAGTAACTCCCATTTCTCTCCCCTACCAACCCTTGGAAACCACCATTCTACTCTCTGATTTTAATCATGGGAATGTTTAGATACTCATACAGGGAATAATACAGTATTGTCTATGATTGGCTTACTACACTTTGAATAATGTCCTCAAGCTTCCGTGTTGTCAAATGCTGCAGAATTTCCTTCTTTTCAAGACCAAATAGTAGTCCATGGTATGGGTATATTACATCTTCTTTATCCATTCCTTTGTCGATGGACATTTATCTTTTTTTAAACTGAAAAATTATTTTATTGGCAGATATAGATAGATCTACTTTATACATTTGGACTAATTCAAATATAATTAGTTACATGCTTTATTTTGTTTAATCCTCACAAGACCTTACAAGAAAGCAAAACGTTAGTGAAGAATTTATCTAGCATTGCACAACTACTGAGGGAAAGCAGTCTTCGAACTCCAGTAGGCTGGTACTGGGATGGTCACGATTCATCACTACACCACTGGCACTTTGCCTACATGATTTCTGCTCATTTTTGGAACTGTTGAAGTGGGATTTTGCTATTTATTTTGCTTTTCCGACAAAGGAGACTTTCCACATTAAAGAATTCCTCACCCGTGGAGTCCTGATGGGGTCTAAGCAATGGCTCTTCAGCCTCCCTCCGAAGTCCTCCTCACATCCAGGAGAGGGTGGGAACAGTCGCAGTGGCTGCTGCTGGCAGTTTTTAGGTGCAGAGGTGGAAACTGCAGAAAGTTTGAGCTCTTTGTGTGTTGAATTACAAAGGTGTAAACGCAGATGCAGGCTGGAGGTTTGGTCTTCACAGCCACATCCTGGTGGCATGGTTTTGAGCCCCTTGGCTGGCTGCTGAGCGTGCAGTCCTATTGGTCCAGTGTCCCAATATTTCTGTGAGCTCCCCGACAGGATTTCAATAAACTACAGGGGTGTTTAGAATGCTCGTGAAGAGCAGGGTCCCTGAGGCCAGGATGTCTGAGGCTAAATCCCAGCTCCTGCTTCCTGACTTTGACACTGGGTAAGTAGTGTGGTCCTAAGTGCTTGTTTCCCGTCTATGGAAAGCAGTAAGAATAGCATGGGGATCTGTAAGCGAGCAGTGTTCAAAAGAGTCAGGGAGTTATTTCATTACAATGATTTTCTCCTTCATCAGGCAGACCCTGGTCCTTGCAGTGAGGAACTATGACCGTTAATTATTGATATTTCCTTCTTAGCTGGGGAAACTGAGGCTCAGAAGAGTTATTCAACATAAATTTAGAGAAAGATGGCTGTAAGAATTTGAGACGAGGAATTCTATTTTTCTCAACACCAAACCCAGTTCAGTTCTTTTCATTTTTCTAATTAACACAGAACGGTTTAAAATATCTTTATATCAAACAAATAAGTGACCTCATTCAAAGGCAGTTTTCTACGGACACAGAAGAATTGTGCTAGAAATTTTTCTATTAACTCTATCACTACTACATTTAGGAGACTTTCTATCAGGTTGAAATTCCAATTCCCAATTAAACCACAAGAAAAATGTGTCTGTGTATATAAGAGATAGCACGAATCCATAACTTAGTGATATTGTTTATTAAAACTGTCTCTAAGTTAATCCTATTACAGCTATTTCGTGTCCTGGAAGCAGACAAGATTACTAAAACAGAATGTGTGTAGTTTTTCTTTAAATTTTTTCCCTTCCACCTCATCTTCTTGGCTTCAGAACTCAGTGAACTGCAGATCTCAACTTTTTTTCTGATACTAAATGTAGCAAGGCTAGCAGAAACTCTTGATATAAGGCTTATCTCTCCCCCTTATTCTCAGCAGACAGAATCCATCTCCATTGCTGTGGCTGCAAAATAAAATTGCATGTTCCAAGCGAAACAGCCAGCATTTCACATCTGAGAGAAGCTGCTTTTGCCAACATTGAAACCACTTTGTACCTTCATCAAGGAAAGCAGCTCAAGAGTGACACTCATTTTCAGCTGTTATTTTCCTTTGTGCAAGCCCTATTTCCAATGAGTGTATTTATCTTTTTAAAAATGATGCTGTAATTTCTCTCACATCTCCAAGGCTAATGGTGATGATTGATAGGAGACCCGGGAAATTATCTTTTATACCATGCCTTATAATTGTCTCATCTGCATATTTTATAGTCACTGAATATCAAATACAAAATGTTTACTTGTTTCTTTTAGAAATTAGTTATGTTCTATTCTTTGCTATTCTAAGTTGGCCATATGATTTTAACATAGTATCTGAGAAAACAGCGTTCCAAGTTTTTTCCAGTTGTGTGCAACTTTAAATATTTTAGATGGGTGTACATGGCATTGATGATTACAGTTCCTATAGGTCTTGATTTTTTACTTTTGGTTTTTTTCTTATAATCACCAGGAAAGCATACATTTGAAAAAACAAAACAGATAAATTCTAGACCTTTTAAACCAAGTTAATATAAATTATTTTAAGCACTTATCTTCACAGGAAGCAACTTTAAAATACATTTTTGCAGTAATATTAGATTAAGTAATATTCCTATAATAGACTCCATTGTCTTCTTTTTCTGTCCTTGGAGAATAAAACTGTTGTTTGAAGTGTGTTTAACATATGTAAAGTTTTTGCACTGATTTTCTATTTAATTCTAACAACAGTTGTATAGTCTGTGCACAGAGGGTTTTAATGTTAGATTACCATTAGAGAAGTTGACACCCCTTGTGGTCAAATTGTAAGCTGCCGCCCACTGCCGGAGGTGAAAAACAGGCTACAGAGAGCAGAGCTGGGAGTTGGACCCACTGTTCTAAAATCTCCACCCAGAGCTCCTGCTACTACTCTTACAGTAGCTTTTCTCCTTTTCCCACTGAGGTCCGGTGGGTTTTGAAAGTGAGATCAGCTGACTTATCTCAGGGGTCTTGCTTGGATGGCCAGAAGCCTTCAGTAGAACCTGGGAGCCCTGGCCCGCAGCCCCCCTGGAGGGGAGCTCTTGCCCAGCATCCCTGGTGCACAAGGACCTCTCAGCCTCCAGTTTCTGTCCCCTCTGGCAATGCTGGACCTGAGAGGACAGTGCTAGCCCTGTTTCTGTTTGTTCTGTGAATGAGTGACATCTGGATGCGGTTGTGACCTTATGGATGGAACCTCAACTCCATTCAAAATGTCTGTGCCTGTCTAAGCCTTAGCAGCCCTTCCCAGATCCAAATCACCGTGAAATTCTCTCTCTCTCAGTTCAAGTTTCCGCTCACACAAATGAGGGCTCCGTAAAGAACCGTAGTCTCTTCTGAGTGACATTGGCCCTCGCCAGGGCCTTGCTCTAGCTGGAGGCTGACCACGCCTCGCCTTTAGTGGACCTGCTGGCCGCTCCCCATGTCTCCTGCCGTCCTCACCTCTGCACTGTGGAGCTCAGCCGCTCACGCTTGCTCTGCTTTGGTGCACCCTGAAAAAAATCAAAACCTTCTGCTTGTTTCGATCAGCTCCAATTACTTTTGTGAAAAGAGCACTGCGGGCTGCTTTCAAAGCCTGATTTATGTAACTTAGTGAAATAATTTCAGCACCAGAAAACTGGTATTAAAATGTGACATTTGAAAAGTAAACTTACTATTTTGGGCACTCTTTTGAGGTGAAATGAAGCAGAAACAAAACAAAACTACTTTTTTTCTTCTTAATTTTCGAATGACAGATACAATTTTTTATTTATTTTTATTTTTTGCCATAGTTCATGGAAAGTCCAGTTAATAGCTGTAACATAAAAATGTAAGGGGACTTCTTCTATGAGGCCTCTGAGGTGTGGAATCACCTCCGTCTTTTGAACAGCTTACATAGACTGAGCACAAGAGGACAGAGGGAGCGGATAGGATTTTAGGTCTAACCTTGGAGTGAATCTGATGCTCTGGGACCTGGCACATAGATGGAGAGTTACTGGGGACAGAGTTCCTACTCCTTGGAACAATGGGTTTCTTCCATGCGTCTTTATCCCTGTAAACCTTCCAGGATTGGATTTCCTAGGCCTAATTTTCCTTCATGGCTCAAAACTGACATTTATATAATACCAAATTTTAATCTATGGTTGCTGCATTCTTTCTCAAAATTCTCAGAAAGAAAACATATAAATTTTTTTCAGAAGAAAAACAGAAAATTAGTTTAGAATCAACCAATTACCCCAATGGCTACTCTGTGACTACCAAGAGTAAAAAGCTCTGCAGCTTCAAATGACACAGCACTCTCGTGTCTTGGTTACAAGGTAACCATTTATGCCCACTGGAGAATTTGTGTGAGATGATTACGAGACATCCAGCCATCATCTACTTACGATCCATGATTTTTGTATCTTGAGTTGAGTTGGTTCACTCAACTTCTCTGGGCTCCTTTTTTCTGAACACATAACATAAAGTCTTAAATGGATTATTGCTTAGCTCTTTGCAGTTCCAAACTACAGTGATATATCTCTCTTCCAAAAGCTGCAACTGAATTCTACAAGTCAGTGTTTTCTTCTCTGGTTTCTTATGTAATTCCATCACGTAATTCCACGAGAGTGTCTTAAGAACTCTTGAAAACTCCATGAACCCTGCCAGCCATACAGTAATACACAAGTATTCAAAGTACACTAACTGGGCTGGAGCAGTGGCTCAGCAGTTAGCACTTGCCTGGCGTGTGTGAGGATCCAGATCTAAACCCCAGCACCACATACACAACTAAGTGTTGGAGAAACAAAGGCCAGGTGAAAAATAAACAAAATTGATTTCTGTCTCTCTCTCCCTTTCCTCTTTTATGAAAAAAAGTACACTAATTATGCAGAAGATATCAAATATTTTAAAATGTCCAAGGAAAAATAAGAAATTGTGAATGCTTATAGAAAAGACTCAATCTATCCTGAAAGAAAATGAGTACAGGAAAGGTCAGATTGTGCCATGTGATCGCTAGGTAAATGCTGCTGCTGTGACCGTATTGCACCAAGAGCTCAGTTCCTAAGACAACCAGGCACCAGGAACTGAGTGGATTTAGGGATCCTTGTGAAAGGGATCTGTGTTTTGTTTTGTTTTGTTTTTTTAAGAGAAAGAGGGACAATGAGAGAGAGAGAATCAACTTTATTTAGTTTTTCATGTGGCCTTCCTAGCTCCAACACTTTGTTGTGTATGTGGTGCTGGGGTTCAAGGGCAAGCCAGGGGTCCTTGTGCAAGCCAGGCAAGCGCTGAAACCGCTGAGCCACTGATCTGTGTTTTGAAAGACAGAGCAAATCTGCAGAGGTAAAGTGACAGCGTGGCACTCAGTGCTCCTGTCCTTAGTGCAGAGTATCAGATGCTTGACGGAGCAACTTGACAGCTTGACAAGATAGAATATCAAATGTCCCCATTCTTATTTTATTTTATTTTATTTTATTTTTAAAGAGAGGAGAGAGAGAGAGGAGAGACAGAGAGAGAGAATCAATTTTTATTGAGTTTTTCACATGGCTTTTGTTGCTCTGACACTTAGTTGTGTACATGGGTGCTGGGGTTTGAACCCGTGTACTTCCTATGCCAGGCAAGCACCATAGCCACCAAGCCACCACTCCAGCGCCCCCCTTCCCATTCCATTTTAAAGGAGGAAAACAACTCTTAGTACCAAAACCCATGTTCCCATCTCTGTTCTCCAATTCCCTCTTCTTGCCTCTACTTTAACTGGAAGCCTGAGTATACGTCTCTTCTTAATTCTATTATTATTTTGCTTTGTAGCACTTTGTTTTGGAAGGGACTGGAGAACTGATTATGCTTTGAACTGAAATGTTGTATTCTACATTATCTTTCACACAGTTGACTGTGGTATTTCTCTTCTTCTTTAGCAGAAACAGCAGCCAAGGCACAAGAATTTTAGGTAGAAATCCACATCATAAAGTGGAAAAGTGCAAAGCATTTAACTGTAAATTTTGCCTTAATTTACACAAGGGAAAACATTCAAAAAGGTCGATTACACAGCTCCTTTTTCACATATGGCCAAGTATTAGCCTTTTGACCCCAAAGAGTTCATCAACCTTTGTAAATAGTTAACATACATGCAAGGACTAACGTGCATGACTCTGAACTCTAATTACTGTTGCTATTTAGGATAAGTAAGCAGTTTTTAAGTGCTGGCCTGTGCCAGCTGTCAAGCCCGGTGCCTCCACATCATCAGGAACAATCAAGAGTTGAATATTTTTGATAACTACTAACCCAAATGTGCTTTAATTACTTGGAAATCTCAGTTCTAAATATTGGCTACATAGTAGGAGGGGAAAATCTTTAAACGACAGACAATGCTCTCTGATATCATCCAGGAATTCTGAAGGCCAGATTGTTCGAGGAGTGCCTAGCTTTCTTCTAGAACAGTGTGTAGCCCTGGAGAAGATATGCTAGCAGTTCTTGTAAATATTTGCAGAAAGCTACAGGAAAGGAGTCTACTAAATCAACAGTTGGACTCCTCGAAGACCCTAATCAGGGACTAATCAAAGTCCCAGGCCTCTTCTCAATCAAAAGAAACAATGGAAGTGTCATTTTGACACCAAAAAGTAGCTGCTACATCCTTGGAGTAGTTTTCTTAATAAGAAGTCAGGATATAGAGGGGAGGCTGAGGAGAAGGGTCACAGAATGTCTGGGGTGGCTTGTGACCCATTGCTAACTTTCATTTTCCTGAAACTAAAAATTCCATAATAGGGGCTGGAGCGGTGGCTCGGTGGTTACAGCACTTGCCTGGCATGCACGAGTACACGGGTTCAAACCCCAGCACCCACGTACACAACTAAGTGTCCGAGCAATAAAAGCCATGTGAAAAACTCAATAAAAATTGATTCTCTCTGTCTCACTCTCTGTCTCATACACTCTCTCTCTCTTAAAAAAAAAAAATTCCATAATGCACTCTTCAAGATTTTGCCTTGAAGAATTAGTCCATTGTACAAAATGTTTTCTCAAGTGAATAACTTCTTTATCTAACAAAGAAACATTTTTTTTCTGCCTATGTTCAGGTCTATGTATCAATGAAAACTTTCTTCATTTATTTAATTAAGAAACAAA
>PVKS010001776.1:108327-132336 GCA_004027875.1 Aplodontia rufa
TTCTCCTCCTCCCCCTTCTCCCCCTTACTCCTCCTCCTTCTTCTTCCTCTTCTTCTTCTTCTCCTCCTCCTCTCCACCCCGTCCTTCCCTCCTCCTCCTCCTCCTTCTCCTCCTTGCTCTCCTCCTCCCTCTTCTTTGCAGAACACCATTAATTTTACATGTAATGGTCAAGAACAACAATAGTGTCTCATTGTCTGAAACTGTATCAGAATCAGTGGGGCAGCCCTTAGATACTCCTGCTAGCTTGAAAAGACACTGTTCCATTAAAAAATCTTTCATGCTGGGTTCCACCTCTCTTTTCAAAGCCTGAGCGGACCTCTCCCTCCTTAGGCTTCAGAAGCCTGCTTGAACTATCTGCCTAGGGCAGTTGCTCTTAACAGACTGGTCTCCCGATCCTTTATAGTCTCAAAAATGACTTGAGTTCAAACCCCAGCAACACATACACAACTAAGTGTCAGAGAAACATGTTAGATGAAAAAATAATATTAATTTTTTTCTCTCTCTCTTAAAATAAAATTAAATAAAATTGATTCTCTTTTTCTCTCTCACTCTCTCCCTCTCTTAAAAAAAAATTACTGAGAATCCCAAAGAGCTTCATTTATGTGGATTATATCTATTGACATTTAGTTAAAACAGAAATAGTAACCTAAAATTAACAATCATAAATCCATGACATGAGAACATAAATAATGTACTTTTGTGGAAAATAACTATACTATCCAAAGTAAAAAAAAAAAAAATGGTAAGAATAGTGCCTGGATTTTGCATCTTTACAAATTCTTTGACATGTCTGTCTTACTAAAGGGCAATTGATTTCCTGCATGCTTCTGCATTCAATCTACTGAGATATTTGTTTTGATTAATGTACATGAAGAGAATAGAAATTCACACAGACATTGTTTTTAAAAAGGGACACAGTGAGAGAGAATGAAAGAGAATCAATTTTATCTAGTTTTTCATGTGGCTTCCGTTACTCTGACTCTTTGTTGTGTCCGTGGTGCCACGGTTTGAACCCACGTCCTTGCACATACCAGGCAAGTGCTGTAACCGCCCAGCCACTGCTCCAGCCCTGCATACTCCAATTTTATCACATAAATGTTACGAATCCTAGGCTCTCAAAGATCAGGATCTATTAGGTCCTATTTGCTGTGTCATTAAGAACATCCTTGGGGCTGGAGTGGTGGCTTCGGAGGTTACGGCGCTTGCCTAGCATGCGCAAATACACGGGTTCACCCACGTACCCAACTAAGTGTCAGAGCAACGAAAGCCATGTGAAAAACTCAACAAAAATTGATTCTCTCTCGCTCTCTCACTGTCCTTCTATCTTAAAAAAAAAAAAAAAAAAAAAAAAAAAAGAACATCTTTAGGGGAAGCTGGCCACTTTTTGTTTAACACCGGCCATCAGTGCGAATGTCAACACACAGAGACACAAAGGCGACACCAGCGTGTTATAGGAAAACAATTTAAACTCCAGGCCTCTTGACAGTGTCTCGGGAACTTTCTCCTTCTGATCTGCCCCATCAAAGGATCTAACCTCAAACTTTATCATTCAATGTTCGTTGAAGGAAAGGTCTTAAATATCTATAAGTTAGAAGTTTTCTATTTGTAAATATGTCTAAGTATTAACAGTAGCACATGAAATTTCATAGGAACTGAAATTTTATGAATTTAAACATAGTGCACCTTTATTAGTTCTCAATATATTCATATTTTCTTAAGGTATTTTAAATCCATGGACAATATTTCCTATTTTGTTCTGCATGTTACAAAAATGCAGAGTTTAAAATAGTCTTTTCTAAGACATCTTGGTTGTTCACACTAGGGAGTTAAATAAAATATTATTCACCACTAACTTGATATAAGTACTTCAGACGCTAACTATATGGAAGAGTTAGACTTTTTGAAATTAATGATAGAGCTACTTTTCAATTCTCAGTGAGAACTAGTTTCACAATCTCAGTCTAATAAAGTCACTCATTCTTCCAGGCCCTGAATTGGTGGGAGTGTTTGGTGCACAGAGCTAAGGTGCAATATCTGTCCTGAGATGCTCATTGCTGTGCAGGGTAATTTAAGGTGGTAGGTGGTACAAGAAAACTTAAATGCAAGGAAGCACAACTTTACACATGTAGAAGTGTAACTGCACTCCACACAGTGGAGCAAAGATGATAGGATTGAAGGGGAGAAATTTGAGGGGTTCTTGAAACCAAGTAATTAAGACCATAATAATCACCACTCGACTTCCAGGGACCAGGCCCTGTTCCAAGCAGTCTGCACTCACTGAGTTCTGGTAATAATCCAGCGAGGCAGGTGCGATTACTAACCCAGCTTCACATGCGTTGAGTTGGAACCACCATAGTGTAAGCCATCCATGGTCCAACAGCTAACAAAGATTCACATCCACATTTGAACCAAGCAGTCTGGCCTCATAATCTGTTCTCTGGGTCACTGTGTTGGGATCTAAAAAGACATGGAATATAAAAGTAATCTAACAATTATCCAATATTGGGCTCTATTTATTCTGCCTTAGCATCCATTGGGCTCTCAGAAGGAAGGTGTGTTCTAGGCAGAAGCATCAGAGCCTGCTGATAACACACAAGAAGGAGGGAAGGTGTTCTGCCCTGGTGGGGGAGGCAGGGACTTGAGGATGTACTCAGAAGATTAAAAATCGCCCGAAAGCTGGATGCAGCAGGAAATGACTAGCCATCATAACAGCTAACATTTAACACCTTGTACTTTTGGTGGCCCAGGTTCACATCATTGCTGGCATTTTTCAGCAGAGCTCAGAAACTGAGATGCAGGAAAATATTTGGGTTGGTCCAGGGTTAACAATAAAATAAGAATCAAGAAATTTTCAAAGGAGTGACTTACATCGTGCAGTCTGGCATTGAGGCTGAAAGAAAAAGTCCTTGCGGAGAAACTGCTAATCTGTGGTTTACCTGTGACTTTGCTACCTGTGAGAAGGACATTCAGTCTGAAAACAGCAGACCAACATTGTTCAAAAGATATTGAAGTCCAAGACAAATGGGAATATTGGCATGGGTGCACAGCGTTTCCAAGTGAATATGTGCTGCTTGTTTTAGAAAAGAAAAGAAAAACAGAATAAGCCCCACCTGGTGCCTGGGTTCAGCTGCCTGCTCTTGGGATAGCTGAGGAAATTGAACTCTACGTGCCCCTCTGTGTACAGTGGGGATGGTGGCTGTGTGCACCTCAGGGTGTTATCATAGCACCTGAGTTCAATCAGGAAAGGTAGGCCAGCTGCTTCCTGCAGTGGAAAGCCCTGCTCATGCCCCCTGCTACCCACACGGCCTTACGGTTGTTCCAGACCAAGGGAAGAACGGTCCAGGTTGCTGGAGGAACAGTTCACTCTGAGCGATTCATTTCTTAAAATGCACAATCAGCGTCTGACTACTGAAAACATTTAAGTACAACACCCTAGAAAGAAGAAAAACGGTAAGGAAAGATTCCTGGTATCTAGTACCTTACAGCTGGTAGCTGAGGAAGAACGTACTTCTTTATGATTACCTTAGCTTGTAGCAGTAAATTTAATCTGATGTGTAGGTTGCTGGTACCATCTCCAAATAAAATAAGAACCTATGTTGTTGAAATTCTCAAAGTGGATTTCCCCTGGGAAAAAAATAATGAACAACAACAACAACAAACAAAACAAAACAAACGCAAACAACAAAGCAAAAGCACAATGAGCAGGTAGCAAGCCTGATGAGGAAGATTTCCAAGCAAAGCTAACCCAAGCCCCCTGGAACCTGCATGCACAGTTACCAAAATGATTCACGTCCTCAGAACATCAGCTGAATCGTCCCCACATCGGGTGCTTAACTGGTTTTTTGATTGCTGAAAATTGTTACCTGGGACAATTAAGACTTCATGGATCAAGGTGCAATCTAACAAGGCTTATGATGTTTAATCTCTGGACTTCCGGACTATCAATAAAACAGACCAGGGTGCTTTGTCTATTCATCTGACATCTTTTTAAAAGCTGCATAAAATAAACCATAGTGGTTGAGATGGAAAACCATTTGGAAGTATTGACAAAACAACTGCTCTTACCAGGCACAGTGGCACACGCCTGTGATCCTAGCAGTTTGGGAGAGGGAGGTAGGAGGATCTCAAGTTCAAAGTCAGCCTCAGCAACTTAGTGAGACCCTGTCTCAAAATAAAAAAAATAAAAAGGGCTGGGGATGTGGCTCAGTGGTTGACTGCCTCTGGGTTCAACCCCTGGTACCAAAACAAGCAAGGACAGCAGCGAAAGCTGTTTGCTATCAAAGGCTACCGGAGCCAAGCGTTATTCTAAGTGAATCATAGGCACCATTATCTATCAGTATGTGGGTACTACTGATTTTTTTCCACCTTAAAAATGAGAAAGCTGAGTTTGGGAGAGATTATATAACCGTCTAAGGGCACACATCTAAGTTTTAGAGAAAAAAAGTGTCAGGATTTTTAACATATGATTATATTTACAATCTTTATGGATTATCTTCTGTAGCATGAATTTCTGCTATTATCATGGGATCTAGGCTATGATAAAATTTCAGTTTCACATTAAAATATGTGTGGTATAAATGTCTGAACAAAATTAATAACTTCTATTTTTAGTAACTTCTCAGCATCCCCAAGCAAAGGTCCTCACTCTTTCCAAACTTCCTGCTGTCACACTGGAGGACAGGAGTTTCTCCTGTGTGGGTCAAGTCATCAGGGCATCTTCCCCATCAGCTCTTCCAGACAGCCAGTTACCAAATGCCTTAATTTCCATGGTAATATTTTGCAGGCAAATAAAACTTCATCACTTTCTCTATCATATCAACTTCTGAGTCTTTTTTTTTTTTCGGTACTGGGGATTGAACCCAGGGTATATTACCACCAAGCTACATTCCCAGTCCTTTTTTCATTTTTTATTTTGAGACAGGGTCTCACTAAGTTGCTGAGGGTCTAACTTGACCAGGGTGGCTTTGAACTTGTGATTCACCTCCCTCATCCTCCATTCCTCTAGGATTGCAAGCATGCGCCACCACCCCTGGTAGAGTTCTGTTTTGTATGGCCCTTAGTGACAGGCCACCTCATTCTGCTCACCTGCTTGACTCCTGTGTCTGCCCCCTGCTAGGGCAGAGCTGCTCCCTCACTTAGAGGTGGCAGTGCACGCTCAGTGCCCACTGACCCTAACTTAACTTGCACCCTGTGCTCCATGACACAACTCCCTTTTGGGCATCTCTCTTTCAGACTTAGGATTCAGTTTGTGCAAACTCTCTTCAGGAGGAGCCCCTCCTGTGCCTGATGTTGAAGTGGTCCTCAGAGAGCAGCTTCTCACCCCACCTGCTGTGCACACGGCCGCGTGAGACCCACTTTCCCAGGTCAGTGCGCCTTCCTTCAGAAAGTGGAGTGGACACAAACTCGATGTCTTTCCGCCCATGGTCTACAGATACAGTGCCAGCAAAGACTGTCAGGACTGATTCCGTAATGTGCTGCAGCAAGACTGCGCCTGGACAGGAGTTCCTCATGAATATCTTGACTTACTAAGAAGCCGCAGTCAATCAATTGGTTTTCAAACCTATGCTGTCTTTATTAGAGCTAATATGTGATCATTTATAGGGAAATTATGGGTTCATATGTAGGATATGTTTTCTTTTAGTTCATGAGAGAATTAATGTGCATTTTCTTTTTCTTTTTAAAGAGAGAGGGACAGTGAGAGAGAGATACAGAGACAGAATCAATTTTTATCTAGTTTTACACGTGGCTTTCGTTACTCCAGCACTTCATTGTGTATATGGTGCTGGGGTTTGAACCTGAGTACTCGTGTATGCCAGGCAAGCTCCGTAACCACTGAGCCACCGCTCCAGCCCCTAATGTGCATTTCTTGAGTTTTACTCCCAAGTTCCAAAGTTAGTTAATGTATGATTAATGAGGAGTCTAAGCGATAGGACTAATGACAGCAATATCACATGCATGGAAATGTGAAGTTCAGATACGCTGTCCTCCATATTAAAAAAAGTTATTTCCTCACCTCTGTTCTTTATCAAAGTCTGTACTGCCTCAGTCTGTGAAGTTCCTATGGGATAGTACTGAATAGGAGCCCAGGAGGAAATGGGAATAATTTGAAATTGGATGTTATGTGTGTGAAATTTGGAAAAACTACAGTCTCTGCGTTTAGTTGTTTTTTGAAGAAAGTTGATCTTGAACTACAAAACACAGTTTTCTGTACCAGAGTGGGTGCAGAAGCAGCATCTACTCGCTGTTCCTGGGCTATTAAACGAGGACTCCAGCGATCCAGAGAAGAACAAATGAGGACACCGGACTCCATCAAAATGAAGAATCTAGTTCTCCAAAACATCCTGCGGAAACAATAGAAAGGCTAAAGATCTGTGTCCAGAATGTATAGAGAGCTCTCAAATCTCAAGAATCAGATAAATGTGTGTGTGTGTTGGGAGAGGCGATGTAAAACCTTTGAAAGAGGCTTCACCCAAGAAGATGGGCCAATGGCAAACACAAACGAAACAGCCTCAGTCATTAGGGAAACGCAAATGCAAACCACCATGTTGAGGGCCGGCCCCTGTGAGGACCATTGCTCCTGCAGCTGGAGGACAGAGGGCGCTGCGCGGGTGCTCTGAGCCGAGTCTCTGAGGGTCTGGAGCTTTGGCAAAGTGGTTCACAGGTGCTTTTAAAGTTAAATATGCCTTAAATCACTACTAATCAGAGAAATGCAAATGAAAACTACTTTAAGATTTCACCTCACGCCAGTCAGATTGGCAAAAATGAAGAGAAAACACAGTAATAGCTGCTGGAGGGGCTGTGGAGAGACAGGCACACTAGCACACTGGTGGTGGAACTGCAGACTGGTACAGCCCCTCTGGAAAGCAGTTTGGAGAATCCTCAAAAAACTAGGGATGATCCCACCATATGATCCAGCTATTCCTCTCCTGGGTATTTTTCCAGCAAATTTAGAATGAGCACATTATAGTGACACAGCGAAATCTATGTTCATAGCAGCTCAATTTACAATAGCAAAATTATGGAAACAACCCAGATGCCCCTCACTGGATGAATGGATCCAAAAACTGTGGTACATATACACCATGGAATTTTATACAGCAATTAGGAACAATGATATTGCAGCCTTTGAAGATAAATGGATGGCAACGGAAGAAATCATGCTGAGCGAAGTCAGCATAACCCAGAGAACCAAGGGTTGAACGTCTTCACTCATCTGTGGATGCTGGAGCTAGACCCTGGCCATTGAGAAAGGTGGTCAACTCTCATGTTAAAACCCTGAAAAGGTGTAGTGACATCCAACCCAAGGCATTTGTAGAGATGTACTGGGAAGCAGGGGGTGGGGAGGGACAAAGGTGGGTAATTAGGGGGGGCTTTCAAGGGTAAATCTAATTTTCAAAATATAAATATATTGTTTCATTGGAAAAATTAAAAAATAAAATAAATTTAAAAATAAGGAAATTCGGAAAGAAAGAACAAACATAAAAAAAAAAGTTAAATATGCCTTTATCACATCACCTAGTAACTCAATTCTTAGAAACTTATGGCAAAATCAGAAGACACATCACATGAAAGTCTGCAGGTGCATGTTTATAGCAGCTGTGGTTGGAAACAAGCCCAGGGTCCTCGGACTGGGGACTGCAGGAGCAGGCCCCCTGTGCATTCAAGGGGCGCAGCCCTGCTCCAGGTGAAAGGAGCAGACATCAACCAGCGAAGCCACAGGGATGAATCTCCAGTGTGCTATTCCAGGAAAGGAAGCCAGGTGCAAAAGCATCACAGAGTGTAGAGCCATATACGTGACATTCTGGAAAAGCCAAAACTGGGGATATGTAGATTTGAGGCTGCCTGACCGCAGGTGGAAGGTCAAGGAGCAATTTGCAGAGTGCTTGAAATTCTTCTGTATTTTGATTTTAGTGATGGTGCATGTCTCAAACTCATGGAACTGTTCACTAGAAAAGGGAGATTTAGGGGCTGGAGCAGAGGCGCTTGCCTGGCATGCACAAGGACCCAGGTTCAAATCCCAGCACCACATACACAGCTAAGTGTCAGAGAAACAAAGGCCAGATGGAAAAATAAATAAAGCAGATTCTCTCTTTTTCTCCCTCTCTCTCTCACTCTCTTTCAAAAAAAAAAAGTGCTTTTAACTCTATGTAAATTAACCCTCAATTAAAAAAAAGAGAGAGCTGAATCACAATCACCAAACTCTCCAATATATAAAATATTCTAAATAAATCCACATGGGCAATTGTTTTATATTATCAATACCAATCATCCCACTGCCTTCTGTTATATAAAATTAGGACATTTGTTTGGTAAAATTCTAAACTAAAACTTTGGTCCTTTTCAAGGGGAGAGACAAAAGAAGTTTACCTACTTTAGATGAATGAACATGACTAAAAAGACGTTGAATTAATTTCTCATTGAACATGACTTTTTCAGAATAAAAAAATGTTTTCCGAGATTTATCTTTTAGGCTGAAGAGTGCCCCTGGCTGTAAATTTTCACACAGGGATTAGAGGGCTGTCTGTTGGTGTCTTTTCTAGGGACCTGGAATCATGTACTAGTATGTAAATTATTAAGATTTTTTTCAATGTTTCTGGAATGCTCCTAACCAATGGCTACATCAACCTGATGCTCAAAGAGTTTGTTTAGAAACAAAAACGTTAAGTTGGCTAATAAATGAAAACCGCATTATTCTCTAGAGTTGCCTATTATCTCATTACGTGATGAAAACATCTCAAAATAATATTGGCTACACTTAACTAAAATAAGAATATAGGCATACAGTACTTTTTAATTTTGGTGGCAGAATATGGATAAGTTTAAACAAAATTTCAGATTAAACTTTCACTAAACCTTGCATTTCTTTCTTTATCTGGCACAAACAGCACTTCTCACCAATGACCTTCATTTTTTAACCACATCAAATATTCTGATATTGTAGAGATATAGATATGCAATAATTCCAAAACATTAATGGGATATTTTAGATAAAATCATAGAAAAATGATGCTTAATTCAGTTTCAAGATGGCTTTCTCAGGAAGACAGTTGAGAAAATATGCTATGGAAAAGGACCTTGGTTTATAACTTTTGATTCATTCTTTATTTATGATGAGAAAAGCCCACAAAACTATTTTAGGTCTAAGCCATGCCATTATCCCTCACCTGTAATAAGTTGGAACAGCAGTGTGAGCAGTATCAGTTGAATCATTACAAGAAAGCTGAGTCTGGCAACTTTGTACTTAAAGAAATCTTTGGGGAGTTAAAGAAAAAATTCTCTCTTTCCCTCTTTCCCTCTCTCTCTCTCTCTCTCTCTCTCTCACACACACACACACACACACACACACCATAAACCTTACATAAAACTTTTGAAAAGTTGAATTATGATCACAATAAAATACACTGAATTTTTCAATCAATTTTTTTTCCAATGTGAGAGTAGCACAAAATAGCATCTATCCTTAGGTCTGTGCACTCCAGACAAAAATCTGTGCAGGCACAGGACATCCCTTTTAGGAGCACAGGAAGAGCAGGGCCTACAACATGAATGCACAAAAGACCTGTGTGAATTATCAAAGAAAAAAACTGCACCATCTAGACAGAGACTTCAAATCACAAGCAGAACTCCAGAAGATGGAAAAATAAAATCACAACTTAACAAAAATAGATACATACAATTATATATTTATATAGCTGTGCTTTGTGTGTGTACAGATATATGCATATACATGTATATACATATGTATAGGTATATATGTATTATGTACATACACATATATATGCATGTATGTGTGTATGTATATTTGCGTGGGTGCTTAAAATATATAACTGGTGATAGTTTTTTTTAAATACCTAATTAATAATGTATGAAAAATATAAGAATAGTTTTTTTCCCTACATCTGAATGCATTTCTTGCTTTCTTATTTTTTCCTGTTTTTTAAAGGGGTTCAGCTATCACAAATCATCAAAGCATATAAAGAAACAATATATATGCATTTGCTCCTAATCCAGAGTCACCCCCAAATCTCCCACACCCCAGTCTCTTAATTCTATATTTCCTCCCTAGAACAGGTATAAATGTTCATATATATATATATATATATATATACGATTATGAATTTTCCACAATTAAATGATTTGATTAAGTATTATTTGGCTTCTCAGGAGGGGAGATAAAGAGAATCTTTTTGATTGTCTCCCTAGATCCCCTATCTTTCCTCCCTCTCCTCACCACCCCTTTTTCTCCCCTCCTCCCTCCCTCCACTACATATCTATAGTTCCCCTGGATTATGTTTTGCTACACTTTTTGTGAGTCTGTCACAAAGCTCTGAATACCTTTATCCAAGCCTAGGTTTTGCTCCAGCCTCCACAAATGAGGGAAAAAATTTGACCCTTGAATCTCTGGGTTTGGCTAATTTTGCTCAGCACAATTTCTTCCATTGCCATCCATTCACCTTCAAAGGCCACAATATCGTTGTTTCTAAGAGCTGAGAAGAACTCCATTGCATATATATTCCAGAGCTTTTGGATCCATTCATCCAGTGAGGGGCATCTGGGTTGGTTCCATAATTTAGCTATTAGCTACTGATTTTGCTGTGTCACTGTAATGTGCTGATACTCCTCTGAGAAAACACCCAGAAGAGGGGTAGCTGGATCATATGGTGGATCCATCCCTAATTTTGTGAGGAGTCTTCACACTGCTTTCCAGAGCAGCTGGACCAGTCCACAGTTCCACCAACAGTGTGCTAGTATTCCTATCTCTTCACAACCCCTCCAGCATCCGTCTTTGTTTATATTCACCATTGCCAATCTGATTGGAATGAGGTGAAATCTTAATGTAGTTTTGATTTGCATTTCTCTGATTACTAGTGATTTAGAGCACTTTCTCACGTGTTCATTGGCTTGCTCAATGCCCTCTGATGAGAAGTCTCTCTTTAGCTCTCGGCCCTTTTATTGATTGTAATGTTTGTGTTTGATATTAAGTTTTTTGAGTTTTTTCAATTACGGATGTTAGTACACTATCAGAGGAATCACAGGCCATGATCATCTCCCATTCTATGTTATCTCTTGACAGTTCTGACTAATCCCTTTGCTGGTTTAATTCCTAGTTCTTTGCACTCATTGCTAAGGATTTTCCCCTTAAGAATGCTTTCATGCTGTCCCGAAGGTTTTGATGTGCTGTGTCTTCATTCTCATTTGGTTCCAGGAATTTCATGATTTCTGCTCTCACGTCTTCTTGCATCCATTCTTCATTTAATAGGGTATTATTCAATCTGCATGTATGCATGCATTTTGTGTTATATGTTAGAATTTTTGCTGTTAATTTCTAGAATTGTCATAGTATAATAGGATACATGGACTAATTTCCACTTTTTTATACATGCTGAGATGTCCTTTGTGAATGTGAATGTGATTTATTTTGGAGAAGGATCCATGCGCTGCTGAAAAGAAGGTAAATTCAACCAATTTGGAGTAGAATATTCCATAGATGTCTATTAAATCCATTTGATTTATGGAATTATTTAGGCTGGAGATCTCTTTATTGTTTATTGGCTTTGATGATCTGTTGGTGATAGAGGAGTAGTAAAGTCTTCCAGTATTATTTTGTTGGGGTTAACAAGTGATTTTATGTTCTGAAGTACTTTTTCCACATACTTGGCAGCTTTGGAGTTTAGAGCAAAAAATATTTCTTATAGTGATATTTTCCTGAGTATTGTTCCCTTTAATATGATGTAGTGGTCTTCTTTATCTCTTCTGATTAGAGAATGGTTCAAATTTACTTTGTCGGATGTAAGGATTGTGACACCAGGTTGCTTTCTTGGGCTGTAGGCCTGGTAGACATTTTTCCCATCCATTCACCCTCAATCTATGGAAGTCTTTGTCTGAAAGGTGGGACTCTTGTAAGCAGCATATTGTTGGATTTTGGTTTTTTTACACAATCTGCTGTGTGTCTTTAATTGGTGCATTTCGACCATTCACATACAGTGTTAAGATAGTTGTGTGGTTGTGGCTCACAGTCACCATCTTTTATTAGTGAGTTCTGTGTTGACTTGCCCTTTGATAGCACTTACTTTTATTGAATTTCCTCCCTTTGTGGGTTTTGAGGATTTTTGATTTTTCTTCTATCTGTAGTTTATCTTTGAGAATTATTTGTAATGCTGGTTTTTTGTTCATGAATGCTTCAAGTTTGATCTTATTGTGACATGTTCTTATTTCCCCTTTGAATTTGAAGCCGAGTTCTGCTGGGTATAATATTCTTGGCTGCATGCTGTGGTCTTTCAGACACTGAAATTTCTCCTTCCAGGATCTTCTTGCTTTAAAGTCTGAGAGAAAAGTCAGGGTGATTCTTAGTGGTTTGCCTCTGAATGTGATTTGGTGTTTCTCTCATGCAGCTTTTAATATTCTTTCTTGATTTTCCTGTTATACATTTTTAATATGATATGTCTTGGTGATCTTCTCATTTGATTAGGCCTATTGGGTGTCCTATATTCTTTCTGGGTGAACATATCTGAATTTATCCCAATATGGGAAAATTTTTCTTTAACTATTTCATTGAGAGGGTTTTTTAGGCTATTCTTTTGCATTTTGATTTCTTCTTGTATCCTAATTACTCATAAATTTGTTCTTCTGATTTCATCCCAGATATTTTGAAAATTCTGCTCATGCTCTGTGAGTTTTTTTCTTTTTCAGCTGTGCAATCAAACTTACACAACCTATCCTCATTGTCAGAATTTCTTTCTTCAAGAGCTGAAGTTCTGTTTTCTGTAGAAGTTAGTCTGTTGTTAAATTCTTCCATCGTTCTTCTGATGTGAATGATGATTCTAACTCCATTACTTTCTTTTTCAGTATATCTGTTTCTTCAATAATATAGTTTTTCATTTCTTTAGTTTTCTCACTTAGTTCCTTCATTAAATCTTCTTTTAGTTTATTGTTCCTTTTAGTTATCAGATCATTGATGATTTTTTTCTAGGTTTTTACCACACTCATTTTTGATTAGCTTCTAGGTTTCAGAGCATTGATCTGGAATCTTCTGAGGGTGTGGGACGGCCTGCTGGATTGTAGAAGCACAGCAGGATACACTCATTGCTGGGTCCTGGGGTCTCAGTGGAGCAGGGTGGGCCAAAATGGGCCTCCCTGCACACTGTGAGGGGAACTGGAATCCATGGCAGCAGGTAGGGACCAATATATTTGGACCTGGCAGGTATGTGCTTTAGCTGGGGACCTCCAGGCAGGGGTCACTGGGTGTGGGTATCCTGGGTGTGCCTGCCAGCCTAGGACCAGAAGCCCAGGGACCTGTGTGGCTTTGGAACCCACTGCAGGTCACCAATGAGCTGACCTGCCTAGACCAGCCACTGCATGTGGGTGTCCTGGGTGCACCTGCTGGTCCAGGTTCAGAGGCCTGGGGACCTTGCAGCCTGAGGACTCACTCTGCAGCTAGCCTGGGCAGGTCTGCTCCTCTCTAGCTTTTTTATTTTCCTGAAGTTTCTTGAACAGTGTATACAAAATAAAATTGCCCTACCATTCTGGGTACTAAACCAGCCCCTAAACAGCTCCAACACCTATTACCACCTAAAGAACATCAAATTATTTGAAAATGACCTGAATGGGACATGGGATCTCATTCATTTATTCTACTCTTTCCCTGAATCAAATTAGTAAAGGAGTTTGCATGGTCGCTGGTGCCAGGACATTTTGGTTTTTATTATCACCAGGCAGATATTTTTTCCCTAAGCAGGATTATCTCAGTAGTCTCCTCCTTCTTGCTTAACCATATGTACTCTGTTTTTTCTTGTAATCTCTGTTGTGTAAAGATAGGAGTAGCACAATTCTCCTCCTTCTGATTTCTACAAGTGAGGATTGTGTCTGAATCATCTTCAGTATTTCAAGAAGATCAAAAGCATTTGCCAGTAGTCTTGGAAACCTAACAGAAGGAGTAATCTTTTTCGTTTTTGGCTGGAATTACATCAACTGAGGGTGGTTGTCAGAATGATGGAAGATTGATTGAAAGTAAAAAAATTTATCTTTGAAAAAGAAAAATGAGGAGACAAAGTCTAATGACATGAAGGCATTTTTCTAGGTGAACCAGATATTTCCACGTCTGGTATACATGTGGGGAAAAAAATAGTAAGAAAGGGTTGTTGATGGTGGAAAGTTTGAGAACTATTTGCTGGACTGTCTTCCTCTTCCCAAATGTTAAGACAGATTTTTTAATATTGAATAGAGAATGTTATACTAGAAAACTCCTAAAATCTTCTTTAATTCAACAGGTTTATAGAAAACTTCAGCCCACACTATTATTTTTAAAAATGTTTATTGAATTGTTACCTAAAACTTGACAAGATCTGCAAAGAGCTTAATTATTTTAGCTGCGTACAAAATTTTTGGGGGTCACTGGGCATTTCAATTGAGTGTGTACTGTATGTAATGTGATTTTGCATGTTTCAAGTGACAAACAGAAACCAAAGTTTCCCTGCACCCATGACCTTGCAAGCTCTCTTATTAATTTGGTTCAAGGAAAGAACAGAACAAGCGAATGACACTCTCCACCCCATTCAGGTAATTTTCATAGAATCTGCTATCCATCAAATTATCGAAACATGTTTTTTCTCCAAAATAAAATATAACCTATTTGTATATATTTTATTAGGTATCTGAGAAAAATATTCAATATTCATATATCATCTATTTTCTTTTATTTCAAAAATAAATACAATTAATACACATAAATTCTTTGTCCTTTAGACCTTTAAATGCATTTTTCAAGCAAAAAGTAAATTTAAAGATAGCAATTTAAAGAAAAAAAGTCTCTAGCCAGGTAAAATGGCTTATAGTGAACTGCAGTACTCGAAACATTTTGCTGTGTGCAGGCCCCCGTAATCCAAGTAATACCCATCCTACCACTTCCAAAGCCTTTCTCACCCCCTAGGTTCTCTCCCTCTCTTAACTCCCTGTGTACCACCCCCCAGTTCCTGGTCAACCACTTATTTGCTTTGAAGCCACTGATATAATTTGCAGGACCCAGGGAAAAATGAAAATGTGAGCCATCTTGTTGAAAATGGAGGTAAAATTTTCTATTAAAGGGACTAAAATACAGTTTTAAAATGTTCTTCTTCACTCTCTTAGCTTATAATGACATTCTTTTTTTTTTTTTTAAGAGAGAGGGACAGTGAGAGGGAGAGAGAAAAATAGAATCATTTTATTTAGTTTTTCATGTGGCTTTTGTTGCTCCAACACTTCACTGCATACGTGGTGCTGGGTTTTGGGGTTTGAATCCGCATCCTCTCACCTGCCAGGCAAGCGCCGTAACCACTGAGCTACCGCTCCAGCCCCAACATTCCTTATTTACTACTTACTACCAGGAAAACTTAAACTTAAGCGGCTTGCATAAATTTCATCATTTGCCTTTATAAATTTGCCAAATTTAAATGCACATTTCTAACTCTGATAATTACTGAAACCACACATTTCCTGTTTAGCTGCTCTTCATGCATATGCGTTTTGTTCTTACTAGACACGTGGAGACACTGTACCAAGCTCACTGAGTGCTTCTTGTGCCACTTGATGGTCCAAGTTCTGTGACTCTGGTCTCCCAGAAACAGAAGCACGGGCTGCCCACTGCTCCCTTTCCTCCACAGCATGGGCTGGCATGAAGATGATCCAGGGCTAAGGATACGGGATGGAGGCTTTCAGGTTTCAAGCAAGTTCTGATGTGTATCTAGTTTCTTTTCATCTTTTTAATAAGTTCACTTTTTTCTACTCCTTAAACATTTGGAAGATAATCACAATGACCATTTTAATGTCCTTATGCATATGTCATTTTCGAATCTTTTTTATTAGATGTTTCTGCTCATCGTGGATTTCGTTATATCCCTGAAGCTTTCTATGTCAATGAACTTTTATCGGATGCCAGATACCATGGCTTTCGCCTAGTTGGGGGGAGGATGTGCCCTTATTTCTGCAAATATTTTTGCACTTCTTGAGCTTTGTATTGAGACAGTGTTTTAAAAGATTGATTCCTTTCTTGATTTTATATCAAGTCTTTGAATAATATCTGTAATTTCCTAGACGTGTCAACGTTAGCTGGCTGGTCACATCATGAAATTTTAAGTCCATTACTTTCCTTCTGTCTCATCCTTCTTTGTTTAGAGTCCCCGAGGTCTTATTTATCCATGTAGTCCACTGACTGAAAGTGTGGGTGTCACTAGAGAGGGAGTCAGAATCTCAGGAGCGTGGTCTCAGGCCCACACAGACTGCTCAGTTTGTGCTGCTATAACAAATTACCACTGCCTAAGTATTCATAAACAACATTTTGTTTTGCTTTGTTTTTTTCAGATTCATAGCTGGCAGGTCCAGGGTCAAGGCAGCTGAAGGGTGGGCATCTGGTGAGGGCTACTCAATTCTTTCTAGGTGGCACTTTGTTGCTGCCTTCCTTGGAGGGGAGGAAGGCTGTGCCCTCATGTGGAAGGAGGGATGGAAAGGATGAAGGGGGCAGACTCCTCCATCACCTCCCTTCATAAGAAGGCTAATCCCACCCACGAGGGTGCAGCTGATGCCGCAATCACCCCCTGATCCCCACATCTCACAAAACTATTAAAGAGCATTGCTTTGAATGACCGTTGGAGAGAAGCAAGCATTCTCACCACAGCACCTCCTGAGCAAAGTCCTCCATTCCTGGAGCTATCTCTGTTAAACATGCTCCTTTCCAGAGATGCTTTATTATAGGTTATTCTTAAATAGTCACCTCAACCTCCTGGTGGGAGTACCGAGTCAAGAATAAGGGCTTGACCTTGTACGTCAGGGCACTCTCCTGGGAATACATTATTAGGCTTGCATCCCATAGCTAACAATTTCTAGATGTGTGAATGTGGATGAGGTTGTTTATAGTTTTGGTTTCTTCTTCCACAAACAGAGCTAAAAATGCATACTTCATGGGAAGGCGAAGAAAATGAAATTAGATCTTACACATTGTGTCTGTCACATAACAGCTTCTAAACAAATAGTAGAAGTTGTTATTATCAGATTCACAAATTTCTGGATGTAAAGGTCATCCATCCCCTATACCTAAGGGAGAAGACAGGAAAGTTTGGCTGATTGACATTTGAATTTCTCAAGGTAATTTAGAAATGAAATGGAAGATAACAGAGTTATCTCCAGTGAGTAGGTTATGTGACTCACTGAGCAGTCATAAGCACTGAAGGAGAAAATAGGCCCGCTCTGCTCCATGAGTGTTTGGGGATAGAGTATGTTCAGTCTGTTTATTTTCAGTGTTCATCAAGGGAACACATAAAATTAGCTTCCCCTACTCCTCATTCCTTTTTAAGCAATAAAGACACTGCTGTAGTGATGTATTTTTATTGAATACTCCTGTACCTGAATGTTCAAGGACCCACAATACAATGCCACAACCCACCTTAATTATATTGTTCAGAATGACTTTTTGGAGCAGTGATGTCAAATATAGAAGAAAGAAATCTCAGCCGATAGGCCCTATGAAGCCCTATGAGGATGCTGCTCTTCAAAGACAAGGATGCTGTGAGCATCCTGCAGGCTCTAGGACACCAATTCAAAGACTCCCTTCCTGGATGTCTCCTTCTCATCCCAATCTGGGTGAAACGGTGGAGCTCACCTATCCACACTCTTTCAGGTTGTCCTTCTTTTATGGCACAGGGAAGGCACGTTTAGGAGGTTATAGAAGAACACACACTGAATCAGACCATAGTGGATGGAAAGTATGGTTACAATCATATGAAAATAACTTGACAAATAGCCATTTTATATCAGAAAAGAAAGTTCTTGGGGATTCAAGATGGCGGACTAGAGGAAAGCTGCATCCCTAGTTGCTCAGTGTCTTGGGATTCAGGCAATAGAAGTCCTGCTCCTCAGTAAGGTGGATAAAAGAGGGATTTCACTAAAACTCAGTATTTGACAGAGAGTCTTGGAGACTCAGAAATTTGTATGTGTTACAAAGAAGAAAGACTACGTTAGAGATGTTCTAGTTGCAGCAGTGGCAGGGGAACAGGTGGAAGAAGACAACAGAGAAGCACAAGGGACAAATTCAATGTGGAAAAAGCTGAGATCAGAAAGGAGTCTGAACTTAACTGATCCAGAGGCCACTGCGCACTGGTGCTTGAAGAGTGCTCTCTGTTACTGGCTGTGGAGGCTGAGGCAGGGCCATCTTGAGGCAGCCATGCTGCAGGTGCTGCTGTGAAGCCAGGAGGTCACAGCAAACACTATCACACTGCCACAGAAAGTGCCTAGTGTGTAACCAAGGGTATATCCAGAGGAAAAGGAGAGACACAAGCACAGTGAAGATAGTACCAAATATTCAAGATAGACGAGCAAAGGGGACTCAAAGTGGCTTCTCCTTTGAGTCTGGTGGCCTAAGTGACCTGCTGAAGCAGGCTGGGAATCTGAAAAGGCGGGTGTGAACACAACGGGGACTAAGTCTGGGAACATTGTGTTTGTGGACAGCAGAATGGTGGAGGATTGGCCCCTGCTCCGTGAGTAGAAATCTGCTCCAGACTCTGAGAGATCAGCAACTGCCAGGCCCTAGGTGTGTGTTAAGCAGCAGCCCTTCCCTGGGCGTAAGTGGTCTGTGAAGACAAAGTTACAACTGACAGAAGTTTCCACCCTGTCCTGTCTCATCCTGGAGAGAAGGGAAGCTGAGAACTTCAGTCTTAGGCAACTCCTATTGGCAACTTGATGAGAAACACAGAAGTAGAAGGGAATTAACAGCCTCCATCCCTTGCTCTTGCTCTCAGTACGTAGCTCAAGAAGTATTGGAAAGGCTGGATGTCAGCGGGTCCCAGACAGAGGTCGTCTATTCTCATCAACTATTTTGACCACCTCAGTGAAAATAATTCACTAATTTTTCATTAAGAATCTTTTTTTCCCTTTCATTCTTTTTTCTTTTCTTTTTTCTTTTATATTTTTGCTGTGCTAATTGGTTCAAAACATATATACTTGTACATATTTATTTCTTTTCCCAAGCTTTTAGCATTTTTAATGTAGTTATTTTTTCCTTGCCTTGTCTTTGAGGGTTAGGGAGGGTTGGTTTGTATATTTTAACTGTATTTTGTATTGTTTTCCTTTGTTTATTTCTCCTGTTTCTATATCTATTTTTTTCCTCTGCTAAAGGCCAAAACCTATTGTTCTTTCTTTCTCTTTCCCTTTACTTTGCTACCTGTTTTTTTCCTCCTTCCTTATATGTAACCTCTCTTCTGCATTTTCTCTGTTCATTTTTTGAAATCATAAACTCTTTCCCACCTTTCTGATATATTTTATTTTTCTTAATTAACTATATTCCTACTGTTGTTTAGAATTGATTGATTTATATAACTTCCCCACCACAAATGCTATTGCAGTTACTAGTTCTCTGGATGACATAGCTGACATTTTTTGTTGCTTTAATGTCAGATACAGTTCATGGTTGCTTATTGTTTTTCTGTTGATAATTGCTGACTTTACCATTTCTGGTTTGGAAATTAACATTATAGATGTCATAGTAGGAAACGGGTATTAATTTTAATGCTGTATATTGTTTTCATTGGTTGTTGTTATTGTTTTTTTCCTCCTGTCATGCAAGGTGCTGGGAAACTACAGGCCACTACAAGTTCACGGGGTAGAAACTGCTGCTGACTTAAACTCAACCAAAAGACAGTGCACCTTGCTCCACACACAAATTAATGACACTCAATCTTCAGCTATAGTTTAATATATGGAATAGAAGAGACAATAACCCAAACTAATGACCAGGCCTGAAGTATAAATGGCTAGTGGTGGGATCAGTTCCCCACTATGGACATGTACTGCTACAACAAAAAACAGAATTAACACAAAGGCTGTGGATACCACACCTACAAGATGTCTCAATCTAGATCACTCTAAGATACTTTGGCAAGTGAATACTGTGCCCTAAAAAAGACCCACAAATAACAGTGGAAGAGAAATCCCTCCCAACAGATGTATAAAAGCCAACATAGAAATATATAAAATAAGAAAAACAAGCTAATACAACACTTCCTAAAGCTAATAGCTTACCAGCAACTGACCCCCAAAATATGGTAATGTATGAAATACCAGATAAAGAATTCAAGAATCATAAAAATGAACAATGAATTCCAGGGAACACAGAAAAACAACCAAATGAATTACATAAGTCAGTACCAGAAATGAATGAGAAATTCAATAAGGAGATAAAAATATTGAAAAGCCACCAAATAGCATAGAAATGAAAGACATAACAATTCAAATAAAATGCTCAGTTGAAACTCTAATAAAATAGACCATGCTGAAGACAGACCCACAGAGCTAGAAGACAAAGTGGTTAACCTTGAATATTCAGATAGTATTAAAGAAAATAAAATAAGTAACCATGATCAGAATATTCAAGAACTCTGGAACAACCTTAAGAGATCAAATTTAAGAATAAGTGGAATTGAGGAAGTTTGTGAGATGCAGGAATGGATAACTTTTCAGGGAAATATGGAAAAAAATTTCAAACCTTCAGAATGAGATGGACATCCAGATTCAAGTCACATTCAGACTCTGAATAGACAAGATCAAAAAGAACCTCTCTATGACACATTATCATTAACATATTCCTAACATATGGAGCAAGGATACAATTTTAAAAGCCTCAGGAGAAAAGCGTTAAGTAACATTTAGAGGCAAGCCAATTAGGATCACTTCTGACTTCCTTACACAAACTCTGAAAGCCAGGAGGGCTTGAAACGAAAGAAAATAACTGTCAACCAAGACTGCTATAACCAGCAAAGTTATCCTTCAAAATTGAAGATGAAATAAAAACCTTCCAAGATAAAAGAATTAGTGACTACTAAACCAGCACTATAGAACGTACATAAAGAAACATAGAAGAAATCAAAACAAACCCCAGAACTCACAAATGAATAATCTCATTTGAAGAGTAGCTAAGCAAATGAGAAACAGGACCAAGTAAAAAATGAGAAAGAAATCAAAAAGGCAGGAATTAATAAACATCCCTCTATAATAACTTTGAATGTAAATGGTCTCAACTCTCCAATTAAAAGGTACAGGATGGCAGAATGGATTAAAACACAAAATGCAACTGTATGTTGCAAGAGATGCACCTTACAGGCAAAGACAGCCACAGGCTGAATGGGAATAGATGGAAATTGACATACCATGTGAACTGAGCATGTAAACAAGGGGACATGACAAAGCAGACTTTAAATCCAAATCAGAAGAGACAAAGAACCATATCAGTAAAAGGAAAAATCCAAAAAGACCATATCACAATAATAAATATGTATGCCCCAAATGTGGGTGAAACTAATTACATAAAAAAACACTACGAAAATTGAAGCCTTGGGTAGAGCCCAATACAATAATCCTATGTGATGTAAATACACCTCTTTTACCATTAGGTCATCCAGACATAAACTCAGAAAGGATGCTTTGGACCTGAAAAATATTATAAATCAAAAGGACTTAACAGACATAATAGAATATTTCAACAGCAGTTAAATACACTTTTTTCTCAGCAGCTCATGAAACTAACTCCAAAATAGAGCATATTTTAGGCCACAAAGCAACTCTTGGAAAATACAAAAAAAAATTGATATAATTCCTTGCATCTTATCAAATCATAATGGAATAAAATTAGAAATCTACATGACAAAACCCTACAGAAACTACATAAATACATAGAGGCTGAACAATATGCTTTTGAATGATGAATGGGTAATAGAAATAATCAAGGGAGAAATTAAAACTTTCTTAGACTCAAATGGGTACAGTGATGAAACATACCAAAACCTCCAGGACACTATGAAGACAGTTCTAAAAGGAAAGTTCATAGATATGAGTGCTTACATAAGAAAATCAATAAGATCCCAAATAAACCACTTAATGATGCATCTCAATGCCCTTGAAACAGAAGCACAAACCAATTCCAAAACTAGAGGAAGGAAGGAAATGATTAAGATTGATCTGAAATCAATGAACTTGAGAATCAAAAAGCAATACAAAGGATCAATGGAACAAAGTGTTGATTTTTTGAAAAGGTAAACGAAATTGATTAGCTTATAGTCAAAACACCAAGAGAAAAAAAGAAAAAGCTCAAATTTATAAAACTAGAGATGAAAAAGGTGAAATCACCACAGACATCTCAGAAATCCAGAGGACCATCAGGGACTATTTTGAATACTTAAACTTCAATAAGTTGGAAACCCTAGAAGTGAATGCATTTCTAGAAAAAGTATGGTCTTCCAAAACTGAATCATGAGGCCATAAGAAACCTAAACAGACCAATAAGTTGTAATGAGATTGAGGCAATAAAGAAAAGCCGTCCAAAAAAGTAAAGCCCAGGACCAGATGAATTCTCCACTGAATTCTATCAAACCTTTAAGGAAGAGCTAATGCCAATACTCCTCAAATTATTCTATGAAATAGGAAGAAATGGAACACTTCTAAATTCATTTTATGAAGCCCGTATAACACTCATATCAAAACCATATAAAGACACATCAAGGAAAGAAAACTATAGAACAATAACCCTGATGAACTTAGATGCACAAATATTTAATAAAATATTAGCAAATCATGTTCAACAACATATTAAGAAGATTGTATGTAACCAAGTTGTTTTGTTTCAAAGATGCAAACATGTTTTAATATATACCCATCAATAAAAGGAAGTCATCATATAAATAGAATTAAAGACAAAAATCACTTTGTCATCTCAATAGATTCAGGGAAGCAATTCAATAAAATTCAGCATCCATTTATGATAAAATCACTGAAGACACTGGTACAAAATAGAGGACACAGAGACAAGCCCATACATCTACTGTCATCTGATCCATGACAAAGGTGCCAAAACCAGATATGAGACAAAAGGCAGCGCGTTCTTAACAAACGGTGCTGGGACAACTGGCTGTATGTACATAGAAGAATGAGACTAGACCCTTATCTCTCACCCAACTCAAAAATCTACTCAAAATGGATCAAAGGCCTCAGGTTTACACCAGAAAATATGCAGCTCCTAGCAGAAAATGTAGGGTCAACAACTCGGCATATAGACAAAGGCACTGACTTCCTCAACAGAACCCCTAAAGCTCAGCAAATAACGCCACGAGTTAATAAATAGGATGACAAATTAAAGCTTGTGCTCAGCAAAGGAAACATTAATAGTGTGAAGATAGAACCTACGGAATGGGGAGAAAAATCTTTGCTAGCTACTCTACTGACAGAGAGTTGATATCTAAAATACACAAAGAACTCATGAACTTCACATCAAAAAAAACCAAATGGCCAAGGAATATGTGTAAAGAATGTTCAATATCATTAGCAATTAGGGAAACACAAATCAAAACTACCCTGACATTTCATCTCACACCAGCCAGAAGAGCAATCACTAAGAATGCAAATAATAATAAATGCTGGAGAGGTGGTAGACAAAATGGAACATTTTTACACTTTGGTGGGACTCAGGGTTTTACAGAGCTAGATAACACTGATGTATAGCTTAGAGTATAAAGCACAGACACAGAGGACAGTATTCCCAAATTGTATTCTACTACCTCTACCAGCAAGTTCTGGAGCCCTGGATATTTTTTTTCCTTTAGACACAGTGATTCTTCATCAATCTGGTTTTGTGTTTCCTTTATTTATTTGTTTATGCCATGCTGGGAATCGAACCTGGGACCTCATACATGTCAGGCAAGTGTTTTACCTCTGAGCCACCTCTCCAGCCCTACTGGGTATCTTTTTAAAATCTTCTGTGTCTTAGTGTATTCCTTTGTGAAAACAGAGATAGTGACTATAATGCTGTGCTCATGTGGTTGTTATGGTGATTAAAGAATTACCATCTGAGTAGAACCTTGTTGAAGGACTACAACGTGGCATAAATATTAGCAAACACCATTATTCCCAAATACAAAATCTTTACTACCCTGGAAAAGATCACTTTTGATATTTTTTATATTATAAGATATGCCTGTATTCCTCATAATAATAGTTGAATGC
>PVKS010001777.1:0-27341 GCA_004027875.1 Aplodontia rufa
AAAAAAAAAAAAACCTTCTGCACAAGGAATTGGTCAAAAATGTCAAGAGACAATCTATAGAATGGGAAATCATGGCCTGTGATTCTGACAGGGGACTAATATCCAAAATTTACAAAGCTCTCAGAAAACTTAATATCAAAAACAATCAATCAAATAAATAAATGGGCCAAAGAGCTAAATAGAAACTTCTCAACAGAGGAAATTCAGCTACCAATGAATACATGAGAAAGTGTTCTAAATCACTAGAAATCAGAGAAATGCAAATCAAAACTACATTAAGGGGGCTGGAGCGGTGGCTCTGCAGTTACAGCACTTGCCAGGCGTGCACAAGTACACAGGCTCAAACCCCAGCACCCACGTACACAACTAAGTGTTGGAGCCACAAAAGCCATGTGAAAAACTCAATAAAAATTGACTATGTCTGTCTCTGTCTCTCTCTCTCTCACTGTCCTTCTTTCTTAAAAAAAAAAAAACTACATTAAGATTTCACCTTGCTCCAGTCAGATTGGCAAAAATGAGGAATATAAACAATAACAGATGCTGGAGGGGTTGCAGGAAGATAGGAACACTAGCATACTACTGGTGGAACTGCAGACTGGTACAGCTGCTCTGGAAAGCAGTGTGGAGAATCCTCAAAAAATTAGGGATAGATGATGCACCATATTATCCAGCTATCCCTCTTCTGGGTATTTTCCCAGAGGAGTTAGAATGAGCACGTTACAGCAACACAGCAAAATCTACGTTCGTAGCAGCTCAATTTACAATAGCTACATTATGGAACCAACCCAGATGCCCCTCACTGGATGAATGGATCCAAAAGCTGTAGTATATACATATATTCAATGGAATCTACTCAGCAATTAGAAACAACGATATTGAAGCCTACAAAGGTAAATGGATGACAATGGAAGATATTATGCTGGGCAAAGTTAGCCAAACCCAGAAAGTCAAGGGTCAAAAGTTTTCACTTATTTGCTGGAGCTAAACCCATGCCTGTGTGAAAGGTTAACTTCATGTTTTAGACCCAGTAAAGGCACAGCAACACATAATCTAGGGCAACCATAGATATGTAGCAGGATGGGGGGCGGCGCATGGAGGGAGAAGGGGATCTATGGGGGAGGGGAGACGGAGGGAGAACAGGGAGGGATCTAGGGAGACAATCAACAATGTAGCATACTCTTTATTCCACCTGAGAATTCAAATAATACTTATGCAATCATTTAATTCTGGAAAATTCACAACCTAAGCATTAAGCATTTATATTATTTGTAGAGGTAAAATATAGAAGATTCAGAGAATGGGGTGTGGGTGATATGGGAGCAATTCTGGTTTAAGAATATATGCATTTCATATTGTTACTTTATATGTATTTATAATTGTACAATAACTCAACTCCTTAATTAAAAAAATAAAAAAAATAGAGCAGGGAACTATGGCATTCAAAATAGAGGGAAGAAAGCCAATAGTCAAAAATAAAGGCTATCCCCAAATTCCAAAGCTATTTTTTCAGGACTTTTAAACTCAAACAACTTTTCTCCAGACATTAGGAAAGAACACTGTTCCTCTCTATAGCTATCTTAGTTATTCAGAAAAAGTCCTCCCATACAGAGAGACAATACCACTACAAAGGAAAGGATGGGTGGTAGGGGAAATGCCTCCACTTGGAGCCTGAAACAGACTGGTAAGTCCACATTAACCAAACCTAAAACAGAGTACCAAGAAATAATGATGGACAGGGACGAAAAGTATGCATGCAGTTGAGGTGGGAAAACAGCCTTTCCTTCAGCACTGTAATCTCCAATTTTACAGCCAACTTCTGTTACTTCCACCCAGTGGCAGCTTGAGAAATTTTATAAATGAGACTCAGGGTTGGGAATTTAATGGACAGGGTGGAACAAGGTAGGTGATTTATCTTAATGCTGCCAGCAGAGCAAACACACCATTTTTTACTTAGAAGAAATATTTTGGGAGGTGGCTTTGGTGTTGGATGATGATGCTGGGGAGATATCTAAAGATTCCTGCAGCGGCCCTTTGTGCTAAGGCTGTTTCTAAACCACAGGACCTTGAAATTCCTACCAGCTAAAACAAAAATTAGAATGGATGGAGACTTAACAGTAGGAGCTCCTCCCTGTAGTCATTCCATCTACAATACGTGAATGAAGAAACTGGGCAAGTTTTGTTTGTTTTTTTTAAATTCTTCTGAAGTGAGGTAACAAGGGAAAAGTAGTAAAATGGTATTTCACTTACTAGGTAAACGAATTAAAACTGAAAATATCAATGGAAAGCTGAAGTAAATACTTAGATCAAGAAACACTTCTTAGCTTTTATTAGCTCTCAATTAGCTCCTATGGTAGCTGTATTATTTCTGACTTAAAGAAAATCAAGTTCAAATTCTGTTTAAATACTGAGTCCCACAAGAGATAAAAACAGAGGAGGAGGAAAAAGGAGACCCACAGAGCAAAGGCAGAAGAAAAAGATCCCCGCTTAATCTCATCTGGAATTTTAACTCTTATCTGGCAGTAGAAGATAAGGTCTAGTCCTCTTTGGGAGAGTGTCTGCCTCTTCAGATTAGTCTGTGTATTTCTATTCTCAGCACTTCTCTTCCTTTCCGGGGTGCATCACTGTTCCATCACCTCTTAGGAGTGGAATCTACATTTCCCCCTTCCCAAGCTAAACTGAGATGCACTTCTCTTCCCTGCCTGGGAGCACATATGGCCACATACAAATTTCTAGCTGTGGCAGTGGCCCCCTTTGTGACTCATAATCATTTCATGAGTCTTGGCTAAGTTCTGAGACAAGGCAAAGAGATATTTAACAAGCAAGCTAATCTGAGGGATGCCCTGCTGAGCTTCATGAAGCTCCTGTCAAAGGCGGCTTAAACATCCAATGATAAGGTGACATTTTTCTTGTACATAGCCTATACTATTTAAAAAGCAACTACAGGGACTAGAGCGGTGGCTCAGCAGTTTCGGCGCTTGCCTGGCAAGTGCGAGGACCCGGGTTCAAACCCCAGCACCACGTACACAACTAAGTGTTAGAGCAACTAAGGCCATGTGAAAAACTAAATAAAGTTGTTTCTCCTTTTCTTAAAAAAATAAAAAGCAACTGCAAGTGTGAAATCCAGGGCTTACAAACAGTAGAGGCTCCAGCCCACTATCACTGGATGGCTCTGAAAGAATAAGGATATACGAAAAGGATGACTGGTGAATACCAAATCTGTCTATCTGTGACCTGAGGATCAATCCATGTGGAGCCCATAAAGTAGTTTTTAATGTCCCCAACAAAGCCTAAATTTCATACTTGAGAAGAACTTAGTTCCAGCTTCTCCCGTCACTACAAGAAAGCATATATGTGCCACAGTGATTGGACAAAGATCCCTTCCCTTAGTTTTCAGGAACTTTTCTTCCAAGTTGTCTCTATTAAAGGAGTTGTGGATTATAAATGATACCATGGGTACAGGTTCACTTACAGCCAATTTAGTAAGTGCTCATACAGTTAATTCTGTCAGTCTTCCTCCTACACAGAAATACACGTAGCCCCAAGGGGTCTAACCACCCACAGAGCTCTTTTGCACATCTTTTTACCCCCCAGCACACAGAAATAGAGGGCTAGAGCCCAGCAAACACCCAGGGAAAAAGAAAAGGTAGTTTCTCTGAAATGTGATATCTAGAAAACTAGAGCCCAGATTCTTATTTTAATGTCATTTATAGTGTCATTTATAAATTTATAGCCCCAAGAATGATCCAAAATGAGATGCTCTTAAAAGTTCCAAATCTGTACACCATATTTTATACACCTATATCTCTGGGCACACTGAACATATGTGAGAACACTTTAAAAAAAAAAACAAGTTTATTTGGAGTGAGCTACCAGACTGCCTCAGATCTCAATACCTACTAGTAGTAGAATGTTACAGTAAAGGCCTGTAATAATTTAAGCTTGCCAGTATTCTTACCTTTAGAGTCCCCTCCCTGAATCTGAGTTTAGTCATATGGTTTGCTACAGCTACAGGACAACAGCAAAAAAAGAGTTGAAAAGGCCTCACGTCTTGCTTGGGTCCTTATCTCTCTTGCTTTTTAGAGCCCTAAGATACTTTGGGTTAATTTATTGGTGAAGAGAAAAGAGACAAGACAGCCCAGCTGAAGCCAACCCTCCTGCCAAATGCCGGATATTTGTGTATTAGATTTTTGTTTTGCGTTTTGGTACTAAGGACTGAAGCCAGCAATGATTAACCACTGAGCCATATCCCTAGGCATTCTTACTTTTCATTTTGAGACAGGCTCTCATAAAGATGCTGAGGGCCTTACTAAGTTATTGAGGCTGGCTTTGAACTTGGAATCCTCCTGCCTCAACCCCCCAAGCTGCAGCCACTAGGATTATAAGGGTGCACTACCAGGCCTGGCTGCATTATATGGTTTATGGTTGCCAGAACAAATCACCAGACATGTATTGTCATAAACAACACAAGTTTATCATGTTTCAGTTCTGTAGGTCTGAAGTCCAATGAGAGTTTCACCGGGTTAGACACAAGGTATTGACTAAGGCTGTCTTCCTTTCTAGGAAGTCAAGGGCAGGATCTGTTATTTTCAGGCTCATTTGAGTCGCTGGTAAAATTCTGTTCCTTACAGCTGCAGGTCTCGGGTGCCCATTTCCTTGCTGGTTGTACCTGAAAACCACTGACATCTTCTACTGCTGTACCTCTTTTACCATTCTACCTTCCTCTTTGACCTTGGCTCATGTATTTTCACTGAGTCTACAAAGATAATTCAGGCCAACCTCCACATTTCAAGATCTGTAAACCTCATCTCATCTGCAAAGTCTCTTTTGCCACAGAGAATAATACATTCATAGGTCCTGGTATTAGGATGTGTATTTTTTTTTTTAAGAGAGAGGGACAGAGAGAGAGAGAGAGAGAGAGAAACAATTTTTAGTTTTTCATGTGGCTTTCGTTGCTCTGACACTTGGTTGTGTACGTGATGCTGGGGTTTGAACTTGAGTACTGGAGCATGCTGGGCAAGCACCGTAACCACTGAGCCAGTGCTCCAGCCCAGGATGTGTATCTCTTTAGTGGACTATTATTCTACCTTCTAAGCCATCTAAGACTACCCATATCCAGTCAAGAGAAGCCAAGTAGCCCAGACCAGATGAACTGCTCCTGAAAAATTGTGAAGAATGAAAAATGTTGTTTTAAGTCACTTTAACGTTAGTCAGGGTAGTTTCTTGGGCAGCAAAAGCTAACTGATACAATGGCCAAGGCTATACCACTCCTAAGGGCTATGCGACCCTCAGTTCAGTAAGCATGACTAGGAAGTCACTGGCAGTCTTCTGTCCTCTGAATCATAAGACAGAACAATTAAATTAGCTTCATTTCTTCTTCTAGGCCAGGTCTAAAGATTATTGCTAAAATTAAACCAAAGCCAGCCTTAGTATCTCAATAGAGCCACAGAGGAGCTTTTTGCTGTACAACCAGAAGATACATACATGAAAAAATTCACATGATGGAAGTCTATGGGAAAGATTTAAAGGAAGGACCATCTTTTGAGAGCGTGAAAGCTGCTGATGGAAGAGGGGAATTTCATTGCCACCCAACCGTCACTCCTCTATGCATAAAGACCAAGGAGAACTTTGGAGCAGTCTCTAAGCAGGGGTCTCTAACCTTTCATTAGGCAAATATATTTTCTCAAACAGGCTCCCTTTTAAATTTGCTGATACTTAAAGGTCTGGAAAACTTCAGTAGAAGGAAAATGCCAGTAGCAATTTAATGTCCTCTTGGCTCTTTTGGCTGACTTCCCTGTGACTGGGTCTTGACTATTAATTGAATGCTACTCAGATTCCATCTCAAAAACAAATGAGGATGGAGACCAGAGGCCTGCCTTCCCCAGACTGATAAGAGCAGCACAGTGCAATTATACCAAAACAGCTTTGTTTTGGAATGTAATCACCGCCCCAGCCTTCTTCCCAATGGGATGGCAACAGTGTAATTACCTCTTCAGGATTCATTGTTTGGGAATGTAATTCTGCTACAGGGCCTTATTTCTAGAGGAAAAGAGCTACAAGAATATAAGAGAATCTGTAGCTCCCTCCCCAGTAGCAGTTTTATGAGATGAACAAATTATTTTTCTTCTTTTCAAAACCAAGTTCAGATTCCAGCCTATTTTTCCACCAACAAAGAACCACCTATACCTTGCAACAGTTTCAAGTAAAAAATCCCATTCTATAGTTTGACAGAGTTCCAATTCTAACTCTTTCAAGTACTAGCTGTAGTCTTTGGCAAATTACTCTATCTTTCTTCAGCTTCGGTTTCCTCTTCAGTAAAAATCAGTAACAAGAGTATATCACAGGAATATTATGAAGATTAAGTAAATTAATATGTGAGATGTGCTTAGAATAGTACTTGGTGTAGAATAAAGGCTCTAAGGGTTTTCTTTTGTTTCTATACATCTTTTTGTCCAGAGAGTGATTTTTGTTTTATCTGGATTGTTTTTTGTTTATTTGTTTTGTTCTTTTTTTGTTTGTTTTGCCTCAACTTAGTTGTATATGTGGTACTGGGGACTAAATCCAGGTCCTTGTGCAGCCAGGCAAGTGCTCTACTGCTAAGCTTCCTCTCCAGCCCTCTATACACTTTCGAAGCACTATATTCCACAATCACCACATTTTGGAAGTGTGACTTCATACTCACACACGGCCAAATTCAACCTTCAGTTACTACATTCTTTCCTTCTAGAACCCCTTTGCCAATTCAGTACAGTGGGCAACGTTTTGGATAATTTCTAAAGGATGCTACAGAACTGCCACAGTATCAGAATTATCTGCCTAAGTGAAACTTCCTTCTAATAAACAAGAGTGGCTATGTACTTCCACATCATTGTTTTCATACACAATGCTAGTCAGAGAGAAATCACAATGAAGAAGTTGTAAAATCTTGCTGCTGGGAAAAATTAGAAATATTACAAAAGGCAGCCAACGGCAATATACCAACACAGCAAATTCTAAAGACAATTCACCTTTCTAGTCATTATCATGTATGAAAACAAATGCTACATTTTCTTCCTGGGTCTACTGCGTACCTGACTTCCCTGAATAAGATCCTTATTCCAACTGGGTCTTTACCTCTGGGTGCAGTTTTCCATCTTTTCCTTTTAACCTAAACCAGTTAAATTCTCTGCTTTAGAAAGGAGTATTTTTGGATTCTATTTTACCAGCCATGAGCCACAAAAGAAAGAAGCATGAGTTTGTTTGCCAGGCAGCTCAGAAGAAGACAGTAGCATAGCTCAAGAGAGGAAAGTGAAGTGGGGTTCTGCCTACATGGCACACACAACAGGGATGTGTTTATGATAAACCCAGGCACTTACTTCGACAGCCCTGTAAAATGAAAGACTGGAGTGGTTAAGGGATGACTATCTGGCTATGGAGTAACACCACTCCCTAACCCAGCCTGGCCCAGTGGCACACACATGTAATCCTAGCTATGTGGGGGGCTAAGGCAGGAGGATCACAAGTTCTTGGCAACTTAGTATGACAAAAATAAAACAGTTCCAAAATAAAACAGCTCAGTGGTAGAGCCCCTGGGTTCAATCCCCATTCCCTACTACCAAGGGTAGGGGAGAGGGGAGGAACACCTCCACGGTTCCAAAGGCTCCCAATTACCGACCTGCAGACGTCTCTTTCCATGTCTCGGCTTAAACTAAGACATTTCCTCAGCTGTTACAGCGGAGAGACACAAGGAGCTGGCCTTGTGGATTAGCAGGTGTTAAAGAGAGGAAATTAACACCCACAGGTTGGCATCACTTTGGTAGAGAGGGTGAGAGGTGCTGTCTGCCAGCTCCCATGGCATTTCCAGCCAGTTTGGAATAAATGAGGCTGCTTTGGGACATGAAAAGGGAAAGAAAAAGAAAAACGAATGTGAGTTCAGGGCTTTAAAAAAAAAAAAAGTAAAGGGGCTGGAGCAATGGCTCAGAGGTTACAGCGCTTGCCCGGCATGCGCAAGTACGTAAGTTCAAACCCTAGCACCACGTACACAAAGAAGTCTCCGAGCAACAAAAGCCACATGAAAAACAAAAATTGTTTCTTTCTCTCTCTCTCTCTCTCTCTCTCTCTCTCACTGTCCCTCTCTCTTAAAAACAAAAACAAAAAAGTAGAGCAGGAGTCAGCAGGCACACTACTGATCATTTAGGGAAAAAGAGATAGAGTACAAAGAACAACTAAGAGGGTTGCTCCAGGGGCTGGAGTGGTGAATCTGCAATTAAGATACTTTCCTGGTGTACGTGAGGATGCGAGAGCCAACCCCAGCACCACAAAGAAGTGTCGGAGCAATGAAAGCCACATAAAAAACGAAATAAAAATTGATTCTCTTTCTCTCTCCCCCCGCTCTTTAAAAAGAGGGGGGGAGAGGGGGGAGTTGTGCTAAGTCTTTCTGGGGCTAATCCTAAACAAGTTTTAGACTTGAAAAACTTCTGAAGGAAGCGGCTGCTGCATCCACTGGGAAATACTGGCTTTGACCTCACATTAGCTTTTCCTTTCCTAACATCTTCCTTAAAGATTTCTAGATCATTGCATCATTCGTTTTGAGGGGTTGTAAATATCTTGAAGTACACACCAATCGTCACCTAAACAGGCAGGTAAAAGAATTCTGGCAATTATAGTGTGTCATTACAAGTTAGAGGGCATATTCGGAGATCACAAAAGACTGGTAGAGCAGAGGACAGAGAACTTAAAATATAAGTAAACAGCGCAGCGTCCCACTCCAGACACATTAAGATTTTCCTTTTTGAAGGAGGAAAGGAACAAGTGGAAAGTTAAGTTATAAAGTTGGAAGAAAGGTTATTAAGGTCAATTTCTAAGCTATGTGGGGGGCTAAGGCAGGAGGATCACAAGTTCTTGGCAACTTAGTATGACAAAAATAAAACAGTTCCAAAATAAAACAGCTCAGTGGTAGAGCCCCTGGGTTCAATCCCCATTCCCTACTACCAAGGGTAGGGGAGAGGGGAGGAACACCTCCACGGTTCCAAAGGCTCCCAATTACTATGAGGAATAAAATGCCTCATAGGCATGACAATAACCTGTTTTGCCAGCACAAAAGCTAAAGGATCTTTTATTCTCTGCTGCAGAAATGTAGGGTTCTCTGAGTTCTCACAGCCAGCCTTCTGTTTGTACTTTTACTTTAGCATTTAGCCTAACACCTACTGTCCTGTAGCTGTTTATGAGCACGATACTGAAGAGATGACACACTTATAGAAGACAGACAGCATGTTGTTCATCTGAGTATCATCAAATACATTACACTATACTATAAAGAAGTTCAATAAACACTAAGCTGATATTCCAGCAAAGTACTATGCAGGTAACAAATTCATTTCGCCACAATACTGATAGCTCCAGATCAAGAATTATATATACCTCAGGAGCTCACCAGCATGAACATACCCTGGGCTCCTGGTGTGTATTACCCTTAATGTGGCACTAAGACATCTCTTCCCCTGCTTCTGCCTGTCTCTGGCTTGAAGAGTTAATCTAGAGCAGCGATTCTCAAATTTTAAACAGCATCAGAATCACCTGGAAAAAATATTTAAACACAAATTCCTGAGCCCTAAAACCAGATTTTCTGACTCAGAGGTCTGGGGTACAGCCCAAGAATTTGCATTTGCAACAAATTCCCATATGATGCCGAGGCTAACTATCCAGGAACTATACTTTTCAGAATCCCATGTTGCCATGGCTACATAACAGCAAGTCTTGGTCTGCAGAGTAGATGTTTATTTCATCAGGAAAGAACAGTGGTTTTTCTCCCCCAGATGCCAACTTTGCAAGTATTCTTTACTCTTTGGTAACGCAGATATAGGCAAAAGTGGACACACTAGATTGTCAAACTTCAATGCATGGACCCTTGGTTCACCATACGTTATTGCCTTAGAGTCCAGGTTCCCACTCTTTTCAACTTACTGACCACTGACCATAGCAAAGGGGAGAAAGCCCTCCTTAGGACCCAGGAAGTGCAATACTGGGGAGAAAGGCAGAAGCTATGAGAGAATAGCACAGTTCTACCAGTGCACTAATTATAATTCATATTGGCTCCAAAACTTATAATAAAAACCATATGATAATAAATAGCATCTATTGAACACTTATTGTGTGCCATACACTATTACTCTTAAGTATTTCACATATACAAGTTGAGTATCCCACATTCAAGATGCTTGGTACTAGAAGTGATAGATTTCAGATTTCTTTTTTTCAGATTCTGAAACATTTGCATATAGACAAGGATCTATTTTGGGGATGGGACTCAAGTCAAACATGAAATTCATTTAAGTTTCATGTACACATAGCCTGAAGGTAATTTTATACAATATGTTAAATTATTTTGTACATGAAACAAAGCTCCCTGTCATGGTATTTTCCACTTATGGTTATCATGTTGGTGCTCAAAAAGTTGTGGATTTTGAGCATTTCAGATTTTTGAATTAGGGATGTTCAACCTATACTAATTCATTTCATCCTTTAAACAATTCTATGTGTTAAGTATTATGCGTAGGCCCATTGTAAAGATGAAGAAACTGAGGCCCAAAAGGTAAAATAAGTCACCCAACATTAGAACACTAGGGGTTGAGCACTGTGACATTTGTCTGTAATTCTAGCTACTGCAGAGGCAAAGGCAGGAGGACTACAAGTTCAAAGCCAGCCTTGGCAACTTTGTGAGACCCCAAATCAAAATAAAAAAGGCTGGTGATGTAACACAGTAGTAGAGCACCCCTGGGGTCAATTCCCAGTCTCACTCTCTCTCACACACCCACATACATACACTGCTAGGAAGTACCAGAATAAATTTCTTTTTTTAAGAGAGGGACAGTGAGAGAGAAAGAAGAAGAGAATCAATTTTATTTAGTTTTTCATGTGGCTTTCATTACTCCCAGACTTTGTTGTGTACATTGTGTATGCGATGCTGGGGTTTGAACTCATGTACTCACACATGCCAGGCAACCGCTGAGCTCTAAGCCCCCAGAACAAATATTTGAATTTAAGCAATTTTTCTCCAAAGCCCAAACTCTCTCAGACATTTTGCCTTTTGAGCAAATGGCAGCTATCTTTCAAGTGCCTTACTCACAAGATGAATGGGGACATAAAGATTTTATAAACCATACTTAAATATAGATCACCTTGGTCTAAGCCCACATTTGAGCTGCAGATTAACTAACTTCTCAGGATTAGCAGTTAAAATCCTAGGGGAAATCATTACATTTTTAGTAATAGAGCTAACACCAAAATAACAAACAAACAAACAAACAAAAACCCAGGTTTGGTGGCACATACTTTTAATTCCAGCTACTGAGGAGACTGAGGCAGGCGGATTGGCAACTTATTAAGAACCTCTCTCAGAAAAGAACAGGATAGGGACTGAAGCGGTGGCTCAGCAATTATAGTGCTTGCCTGGCACGTACAGGTACATGAGTTCGAACCCCAGCACCACATACACAACGAAGTCTTGGAGCAACAAAAGCCCCATGAAAAACTAAATAAAATTGATTTTCTCTTTCCCTCTCTCTCTCATTGTCCCTCTCTCTTAAAAAAAAAAATAGGATAGAGGTTGGGGATTTAGTTCAGTAGCAAAGTGCTTGCTTAGCACGTACAAGGCCCTGAATTTAGTCCTTGACCCTAAAAAAAAAAAAAAAAAAAAAAAAAGAAAAAAATGGGATAGATACCCCAATAACACACACACACACACACACACACACACACACACACCAAGAGAATAATACAAACTCATTCTAGTCCCTGGCTTGACAATAAACTTTATGAGAACATTAAATTCTCTTTTACTATCCAAAGTACCCTGGAAAAGGTTAAGCATTTAAAAAGTGCAATGTTCATTTCAAAGTGACAGTACAGAAAGGAGTAAAGCAGCAATGGAGAAAGATCAAGAGGAAATTTCCTAAGAAAAGACAAAAGCAAAGGAAAACTGAGTCAGACATATTAACGGAGATGGAAAAATTCATTGATAAGGCCCAATATATCCCCGAGAAAAGCCTAAAGAAGTATAAGCAATTCAACATAGAAACTGGAAGCCAGATTGCCAATAAGCACCCCCCTCACTAGTGGCTTAAAGAGATGTGGTCAAGGGCTGGGATGGAACGCACCCGCATGCTCCAGCGATTGGTGCACACCAAATAAGTAAAAGGCCCTGGTTGCTGTCAGGCAGCTGGAAAGGCTGTGTTCTCTGGGAACAGTGCTACATTTACTTCTGTTTCCCAGGCAACCAAGCCAGCCCCTTATCGCCTTCACTTTCATCACTGGAGCAGAAGGAAAGGTAATTGGGTTAATTATTAAAGCGGCACTAGTTAGTACCACCACCACTAATTGTCCATTTATCTGGGGTTTATAAACAGCCATCCTAATTGATGTTGAGTTGGAATGTGCCACTCACTCTATTTGCCTGGCTACTGGGTACAAGAGGAGTACAGAGCAGAGAGAAAAAGAGTTCAATCAAGGAGATAAAGGGTCCAACGCCAGGATCACTGACCATTTCTACTACACTCACTTCAGTAATAATGTGAAGATACTCAACTGCATTAACTATTACCCATCTTTCCCAGATTTGCTACTTCATGTGAAGATTTGGTAGAGAGTGAGGAATTAAGCAATGTGCTGAACTAGACAACTGTGTTATCAGGTTGTATAATCAGGCTAATTCCTGGAAGTCAGTAAGCCTGAGGCTCCAGATGCCTACTGAGTAGCCACAATAGACTAGAAGGCCTTCTAAAAGTAATTCCCTAAGGAACCACACAAATGGGGAACATTGAGACTATTGCTGTCTTCAAAGGCAATAGGAAGGGGGGAAAGAAAGCAAAAGGAGGGGAAAAGACAACCAAAAGTAAAGTTAACATGGGAAAGATAAGTTAATTACTATAAAAGGGGTAGCTCTGTCTTCCCACACCAGTCAATAAACAGAAGGTTATATACAGCAAAATAATTGTTGGGTTTGTAATATATATCTGTAATATGTGACAACAATAAGGGAACGGAGCCATACAGGAGGATATTTGTTTCTTACCAGAATTAAGTCTATATAAATCTGAAGTACACTCTAATAAAACATACTTCAAAATTCAACAAAGCACTAGGCATAACGGCACATACCTATAATCTCAACTTTTTAGGAGGCTAAGGCAGAAGGATTGCAAATTCAAGGTCAACTTGGGTAAAGTAGTAAGACTCTGTCTCAAAAATAAAAACAAATTTAGCCTGTTTCTTGGGAGGCTGAGCTGGAAGGATCACAAGTTTGAGGCCAGACTTAGCAACATAGCAAGACCCTGTCCCAAACTAAAAATTTAAAAGCAATGGGGATGTAGCTCAATGGTAGAGTGCCCCTGGGTTCAATCCCCAGTACTGGGGGGAGGGGATTAAAAAGATGTGAGGAGGGCTGGAGTGGTGACTCAGCGGTTTCGGCGCTTGCCTGGCATGCTCAAGGACCCGGGTTCAAACCCCAGCACCACGTACACAGCTAAGTGTTGCAGCAACTAAGGCCACGTGAAAAACTACATAAAGTTGTTTCTCTCTTTCTCTGTCTCTCTCACTGTCCCTCTCTCTTTAAAAAAAAAAAAAAGATCTGAGGATGTTGCTCAGCAGTACAGCACTTACCTCTTAGCATGTGTAAAGAGGACTGGCTTTAATCCCCAGTATCTCAAAAAAAAAATCAATAAAGGAATTGAAATCATACATTACAGGATATCCATTTAATATAAAGTCAGAATAGGAGAAACAGAGGGGGAAAAAAAGACATTAAAAGCACAGAAAAAAAATCCACAATGGCATTAATAATAACATTAAAGATTAGAGGACTAAGTAATCCAAAGGCTGAGAGTGACAGACTAAAGAACAAGAGCTGAGCACAGTGGCACACACCTATAATCCCAGAGACTCAGGAAACTGAGGCAGGATTACAAATTCCAGACTAGCCTTAGCAACTTAGTGAGATCCTGTCTCAAAATAAAAAATAAAAAGGGCGGGTCTGGGGCTCAGTGGTAAAGCACAGCTGAGTTCAATCCCCAGTACCAGAAACAACAAAAGATCCAAGGGCTGGGAATGCAGCTTGGTGGTAGAGAGCTTACCAACATGCATAGGTCCTGGGGTCAAACCCCAGCAACGCAAAGGGAAAAAAAAAAAAAAAGATCTGATTATACGCTTTCTGTAAGATACAAATACTTTAGAGATACAAAGATCTAAACAGACTAAAATTGGAGGATGGAAAAAAGATATATTATGCAATCAATAAACATAAAGAGCTAGAATAGCTATACTATTATAAGAAAAAACAGACTTTAAGACAAAAATACTACTGGGGGGCATTTTATAATGAAAGAAAGAATTTTTTTTTAAGGGAGAGAGTGAGAAACAGAGAATCAATTTTACTTATTTTTTCCTATGGCCTTTGTTTCTCCAACATTTAGTTATGTATGTGGTGTTACAGTTTGAACTCAGGTCAAAAGGAATAATTCTTAAGAAAGATGTAAGGGGCTGGAGCGGTGGCTCAGCAACTTACGGCACTTGCCTGGCACGTGCAAGGATGCGGATTCAAACCCCAGCACCATGTACACAACAAAGTGTTCAAGCAATGAGGGGCTGGAGCGGTGGCTCGGCAGTTACAGCGCTTGTCTGGCACGTGCGAGTACAAGAGTTCAAACCCTAGCACCACGTACACCACAGAGTGTTTAAGGAACGAATGTCACATGAAAAACTGAATAAAAAAACTGCTTCTCTCTCTCTCTCACTGTCCCATCTTTCTTAAAAAAAAAAAAAGTGTTCAAGCAACGAAAGCCACATGAAAAACTAAATAAAACTGATTCTTTCTCTCTCATACTCTCTCTTTAAAAAAAAAAAAAATGTGGGGCTGGAGCGGTGGTTTAGTGGTTTCGGCGCTTGCCTGGTAAGCACGAGGACCCAGGTTCAAACCCCAGCACCATGTACACAACTAAGTGTTGGAACAACATGTGAAAAATTAAATAAGTTGTTTCTCTCTTTCTCTGTTAATCTCACTGTCCCTCTCTCTTTAAAAAAAAAATTTAAAAGTTTAAAAAGAATTATTAACACATACACATCTAAAGACAATGTTCTGAAATATATGAACCAAAAACTGAAAAAAAATTTTTTTTTCTACAAAGAGAGAGGGACATTGAGAGAGACAGAGAAAGAGAGAAACAACTTTATTTAGTTTTTCACATGGCCTTAGTTGCTCCAACACTCAGTTGTGTACGTGGTGCTGGGGTATGAACCCGGGTCCTCATGCTTGCTAGGCAAGCGCCGAAACTACTGAGCCACCCCTCCAGCCCCAAAACTGAAAAAATTGAAGGGACAAATACATAGTTCAGCAATAATAATTGGAAATTTCAAAAACACACTCTCAAAGATGGATAGAACAAGAGAGAAAATCAGCAAGGACATAACAAAAACTAAGTATCATCAACCATGAAGATCTACCTGGCCCTACAGAACTCCACAACAACAGAATACACATTCTTCTCAAGCACATTGGTAACATTCTCCATATGCTATGCCAAAATGCCAGTTCTAATAAATTTTTAAAAAGTGGAATCATACAAAGTATGTTCTTAGACCACAGTGAAATTAAATAAGAAATTAACAGAAGAAAATTGGAGAAATTCACAAATATGTGAATACTGAACAACATATTCCTAAACAACTAATGGGGTGAAGAAGAAATTATAGCAGAAATTAGGATGACTAGGCACAAAGCCATCTCTAGGCTAAGACACCTGGCCAGGCTCCAATGACCTTTGGGTAAGATTGGGAAAATCCTGACACTTCCCATTGATTTTAATCAAAATAGTAAATTAAGTACATCAGGACCACATCTGCCAGGAACAGATGCTCATTAGGATGAAAGTCAAAAAAATTATGCAGGACAGATAACTAATATCCTAAATTACCCAGGTCCCTATCCCTGAGAAGATTTTTGTTCTTTCAGTAATTATCAGGAGGCTGTCAAATGCCACGACTTCTCATTTCACTTTTATGAGGCCTCATGAAACATGCAAAAAAATATTATAAGCTTAAGAACCTTTTGGCAGATACTTCTTTCTTGAATAAGTAAAACAGCACTGAAGATAGAATAAGAGGTTTCATGAGTCAAGAAGACCTGGCAAGTCTGAGACAGAGATGTACCTCAGTGGTACAAGTACAAGATCCTCTGTTCAATCCCCAATTCTGGGGGGTGGGTAGGAGAGAAAGAAAGAAAGGAAGGAATCCAACGCAGCCTTTCACTGAATTACAATGAGCAAGTTATGTAACTTTTCTGAACCTCACTTTACTTTTCTGTAAAATGGAAATGCAAACACCTACTTCACAAGGCTGATGCAAAGATTAAAGGAGGGCGCTTAGGACTGTACCTGGTCCAATGTGGGTATACTTGGTTCATTTCCTTCATTTTATTTATTTCACCATATAGAGCTACAGTTATCTGCTAAAAAGTCAGTAGGGGGAGCTCCCTAGACTTCTACCTGTTTCTCCAAAAGTCTAAGTAAAGCAGTAGCTTTAGATGTATTTACACCTCTTTAAGAATGGACTAAGTATCAGGGTTGTCGAGTGGATGGAGACCACCAGGAATCCATAGAACTGTGGAGAAGAAAACAAATAAGGGAGAAGAAAGATTCAGAAGCTATCTGAATTCCTGTGTAGTAGCTTCTGTTCTGTTATTCCTAGGCTCTAGTGGGAGAAAGTAGATTGAAAGGGTCTTAATTTTCTGCAAATCCATTTTTGTTGATGTTTCTAAATAGCTTTAGTTAGGATCCACATGAGACTCATTAGCCATCAAAGTACTGGTCAGACATCCTGAAACTGCAGGTGAACATCTGTTTTATCCCTCTAGATCTGTCAAATTTCCATGCTTCGCTGCTGCAAAAAGCCACTCACCATACAAAGATTCCACTAATGTCTGAAGCCAAGAACTAAACAGCAAGATTAAGGTATGGTCTGCCACAGAGAGTTGGAGCTACAGAAATGCAGAGATTATGTCCATCTTATTTACCCTGCTAGCCCAGAACAGGGCCGGCACATAACAGCTGCAGAGTAAATACCTGCTGAATGCAATTATTCTAGGACCATCACAATCTCATTCCAATCATACAAGAGAACGTGCCTTTCCAGGAAAATTGGGAGTGCTTACTGTTAAAAGGCCAATTTCTCTTTCACTCTGAAAATCATTATTATAATAGCTCAAACACATGATCACAAGTAAGTTTAATAAAAAGCAAACATCTGTATTCAGGAGGATAAGAAAGCTTGAGGAAAGGGCTGTTACATAATAAAAATTTCCTCAGTAAGGACCACTGGGTTGTCAAAAGTCATGTCTACGAACCACATAAAATGGAGGAATTAAGTAAGAAAAAATCTGAAAATCAGGTAAGTTTTCTGAAAGCTTTCTCTGTTTTAGATACAGATCCTGGAGGAAAATAATTCTATTTTGATGCTTTGTTCTTTAAAACAACTGAGGTGAGGCAGACCAGGAAGGTGGCCTAGGGTTCAAGGTCTGGAGTCTACTGGGTGGCTCAGTTCTGGCTCTTCCACTTCCTAGCCACATCACTGTGGGCAAGATGACACTCTGGGTTTCAGTTTCTTCCACTATTAATTAGGAAACAGCACTCATATCATAGAAATGAAACATGTGAGCTGGGAGTGGTAGCAAATGCTTATAATCCCAGCTACTCATGGGGCAACAGAGTAAGACCACCATCACAAAAAAATAATAATAATTTTGAAGATAAACTGAAAGAAAGAAATGTTTGAAAAGCATTTAAAACACTTCTGAGTACAAAGCCAAGTACTCAAAAATGTTAGACCCAAATATCTACAAAAGATGACAGCAGCTTTAAAGGAAAGACCGACAGGCACTCAATAAATGCATCTTGAGAAAATGAGAGAAACTGATTTAATTGTGAATAGAAACCATCTGCAAATCTAACTCTAGAATGATTTCCTTTCCTAGTGACACTGAGCATCATTTGATAGAGATCTTTTCTCAGTAGATTCCATATCTGTAAACTGTTGCTGCTAGAACACAGTCCCTATTTTCAAAGGCATCCATCCATAAGTGCAATTAAGCCACTTGGGGTCAGACCACTGGACAAAAAGCAGAGAACGGGAAATGGAGGTAAGAGTTATCAGAGGCAAATAGGAAAACAACAATATACAGCTGTTCCAAAAAAGCTAAATGCCAAGAAACCAGAGATTTGCCAGCAGCAGAGGAGCAGGAGGTGCTGTGGGGGACGGTGAAGGCAGATGTCTGAAACGAAAAAGGGTGGAGAAGAGCTCTGTAGTATCACTGCCTGGCAGCAAGTGATTATCTGCCACTGAGGCATTTCCACATCCATGCCTTCAGCCAAGTCACAAAGCAATGCTATGCAAGGAGAGGCACAAGGCCACAGGGACTGATTAACTACTGGAGCCAGAGCCCTTCTCAGACAAGGTTATCAGAAATCTCGGTACAGTCTGCACCCTGCTGGGCCAGGTCTATCAAGTACTGATGTTCAAGAGAGAAGCCCCTAAAGTTTCAGGAACATCTCAGCGTTAATGTTGGATCAAGGATACTACTCTGGAGAGTCCAGATCCCATGACCGCCTGCCACCTGTCACAGCAGCTTGGTTAGAAATCCCTGAAAAGAAAAAAGCCTGCAACATTCTTCCAGCCTAAAAGACCACTCTTCTCCCTGCCTTTAATCACTACATGGCTAGATTTCCCACAACAGAACGTCATTTTATTTTTTATCTCTAATTTTTATTTGTTTGTACTCTACTTAGTTGTGTATGTGGTACTGCCAGCACTCTACCACTGAGCCTCCTCTCAAGCTCCATAATGTCATGTTAAAATATCTAATAAAGATGCTTATAAAGATATACCTAGTTGGGCACGGTGGCACACACCTGTAATCCCAGAGACTTGGGAGTCTGAGGCAGGAGAATACCAAGTTCAAAGTCAGCCTCAGCAACTTGGCAAGACTGTTTAAATACAAAAAAAAAATAAATAAATAAAAATAAAAAGGGCTGGGGATGTGGCTCAGTGGTTAGGAACCCTTGGGTTCGAACCGAAAAATAAATAAATACATAAATAAATAAACACACACAACCTAAACTAGGATTGATTTTTATGTACTATATGTTTTTGGATACATAAATTTATAAGCTGGCAGTGGGAGTAAAGAGTGTGATGGGGTGGGGGATGCCTAGAATGGTGGCTCAGCAGTTGGGAGTGCTGGCCTGGCATGCACTACGACCTGGGTTCAAACCCCACCACCACATACACAACTAAATGTTGGAGAAACAAAGGCCAGATGAGAAAATAAATGAAATTGGTTCTCTCTTTCTCTCTCCCTCTCTCTCTAAAAGAAAAAAAAAAACCTAAAACAAAACAAGGGGTGTGATAGGGAATCAACCATTATCTATCTATCTCTCCCTCTAGCACGCGCACACGTGCGCGTTCTCTCTCTCTCTCTCACACACACACACAAATGAAAGAGAATTCTGCTTTGTTTCCTTCTCTGGAGATTTTCTCAGAAGCAGATGCTCACACTCTGTCTCAGAGCTTGAAAACACTGGTCACCAAGCAATCCAGTCATCATAAAACTGCCTCAGCAGAGCTGACCCAGCCCATTTTCTATTCTGTGGAGAATTCTGAGTCAGCTTCATAGGTCTATCCCCCTCCTCCTTCCTCAGAAGATTCCACAGTGCCTGGAAACTCCATGTGCTGGCAATAGCAAAGGGTTGAAGAGGTGTATGTTAAGCTCCTAATTAAATCACAGGATCTGGCTCATGAGTATTTCACCAACCGAAACATGAACAAGACACTTTATCATTCAATTAAAAGGATAGCCTGGATTTAATTGCTGGATTAAAAACCAAATGGCTTAAACATTTTTTTTCTCCTCCACCCTTCTTTTTTAATAACAAAAAGGTCTGAAAAAAGCAGTAATAGGCAAGAGAAATGGTTGTCCTCAATCTTATTTCCTGCCTGAAAGTAAGAAATTGAGTACAGGACCCTAAACATTTTTCAGCCAGATGCCAAGATATTATCAAACCAACACAGGCAAAAGAAGGAGAAGCTTCTTCTGACTCCCCTGCCTGTTCACAATTTTATAATCCAAGGAAACATTTCCTTACCTGCCAGGACCCTGTTAACAGAAGAGTGAGTAGCCAAGCCAGGCTGTCCACGTTCATGAAAAATCCCAGCATAAGGCAGATACTCAGGCAACAAAAAACGTCTACAAGAAGAAATGTGTGAAAAGCCAATTAAAGATTACAACAGAACAAAGACCCTCACAAAAATATAGGCTAAGGGTGAACCTAAGAAGTTCAAGGGAGCCCAGAAATATGCAAAAATTCTAAGGATCATCAGGTATGCTGGTGCATGCCTGTAAACCTAAGGACTCCAGAGGCTTAAGCAGGAGGATCACACATTCGAGGTCAGCCCAGGCAGCTTAGCAAGATACTATCTCAAAATAAAAATAAAGAAGTCTAAAAAATGAGATGGGCCCAGCATAGTAGCACACACCTGTAATCCCAGCAACTGGGGAGGCTGAGGTAGGAGGATAGTGAGTTCAAAGCCAGCTTTAGCAAGTTAACGAGGCCCTAGGCAACACTGTGTGACCCTGTCTCAAAATAAAAAAATAAAAAGGACTGAAGATGTAGCTCAGTGGTAAAGCACCCATGGTTTAAAAAAAAAAAAGAAAAAAGAAAAAAAAGGGATGGAGAAGTTGCTGCAGCAGAGTGCGTGCATAGCACTGGTAAGGCCCTAAGTGCAATCCCCAATGACATAAAAACAAAACAAAACAAAAAAGTCCCAGGACTTGTCCTTGGACAAATTTACATTTCATTCCTGCCCTTCTAAAGTAAACCTCCCACTCATCCAAGGCTTCTATTATTGAGATGGACACTCACTCCTTTGTGATACTGGAGAGTGAACCCAGGGGCATTCTACCACTCTGCTACTGAGCTACATCAACAGCCCTTTTTACTTTTTATTTAAGACAGGGTCTCACTAAGTTTCATAGGCTGGCCTTGAATTTGTGATCCTCTTGCTTAAAACTACCGAGAAGCTGAGATCACAAGGCATGCACCACTGTGCTCAACTTCCGTGTCATTTTGTTCTGTTTTTTGGTACCACAGACTGAAGCCAGGGGTGTTTAAACACTGAGTCACATCCCCATCCCTTTTTATATATTATTTTGAGACAGGGTCTCGTTAAGTTACTCAGGGCCTTGCTAAAATGCTGAGGAAGACTTTGTTCTCAAGATCCTCCAGTCTCAGCCTCCCAAGTTGATGGGATTACAGGCGCACACCACTGCGCCCAGCTTCAATGCCACTTTTAAATGCATTTTCATTGTGGCTAATAATCTCCTCTCAAATCTTTAGGTGGCAGGGCTAGAATACAGGATCACTAGGAAATAATTTAAGACATGTATAATCCAGAGACCCCAACGTAGGTTTAAAACTAAATCCTAGCCTCTCAAAAAGGCTCCCTCTGTTCCCGACAAACTTGTTCTTACCTTGGGACAAAGCGGCCAAGTGAAGGTGCAGACATCCGGGCATTGCGGGGAGCTCGGTGCCTGGATCTGTCACCATTGTCCCTGGAGAAAGCAAAAAGACTATACATCAGAGAATCACTAAGGCAGAATCATCCACCAGCCCAAAAGACAAGGATCCCCAAAACTAAATTTCTATGCTTAGTGGAGATGAGCCCACAGAACTCAATCATCTGGTGGCTTACCAACTAGGGCGGCACATTACTATACTGCATTTCTGGACTACCTCAAAAATTTTATCAGAATTTACCAACAGTTCAGGAAGAGAGATTTTTCCTTGAGATAATACAGTCTCTGATCACAGTAGCATCTGAAATTAAGGTCAAGTTTAGGTCTTAGGATCTGGAATGGATATACATAAACTTGTTTTTAAGACACAAGGAAAAACTGGCTTTAGGTGATTCTGAAGGAAGAAAAACTCCTCTTCCAATATCATTTGGCACATGGTCATCTTCAAATTAATCAGTTGAGATCCCTGGTAAAATCTGTGACAAGGAAAAAAAAAGTACAACTATAAAACTAATTAGTCCCGTCTCTGAAAGAGTGAAAAATAGGAGAACAATGGAGACTATCAAAAAACGCACTCTTCAGCTAGGTCATCAGAGTAATAAGAAAACAATCTGTTTTCTTTACGTACTATTAAAACAACAGTAATAACCACTATTTATTGTCTACTGGCTCCAATACAAAGGTTAACATATTATTCCATTTACTCTTTCTAGTAATCCCACAAAGTAGTTAGTTCTGTTTTACAGAAGACTAGAACCAGACAGACAAATACCAAGTTCACACAGCTACTAAGAGGTTGAGACAAGATTCAGGGAAGATCTGAATTTTCTACTACATTTCACTATTTCCTACAAACAAAAAGAGAAAGAAACTTCACGTGGTCCAGTTTCCAATGGATCAAAGGAACAATAAGCCAAAGGGCACTGGCTGGTCGAGCAGTTAATTAGCTGCTTAAACAAACAGCTGACCTCTGAGAGCTTGATTTGGTATTTTTTTAATTCTCCCTTTGGATTATCTTCAAATCAATGTGATAATCTTCAAATTGGCCCTGGAATCAAAGTTAAGGCAACACTTTGACTTTTAAGGGTACCACTGGGAGATGTACAAGCCAGAAACAAATGCCTACGAAGGTTTTTATATCTTGGTAGAATTGGCTGTTGAGCACTAAAAGGAATCAATACCAAGGATATTGGAAGCTAAACCATAAAAGTCAGTATTTGGTTTTTATTTTCCCCAAAGAGAAAGCACACTATTGTTTTTGTTAAGTTGTCATACTCTTTTAACTTGAAACTCTGTAAATGAAGAGATAAAGTCAGAAAGATAAGACTACATAGAAAGCAAAAAGGAGGGGCTGGAGCGGTGGCTCAGCGGTTTTGGCGCTTGCCTGACAAGCACAAGGACCCGGATTCAAACCCCAGCACCACGTACACAATTGAGTGTTGGAGCAGCTAAGGCCATGTGAAAAACTAAATAAAGTTTTTTCTCTCTTAAAAAAAAAAAAAGGAAAGAAAGTAAAAAGGAATTTTAAAAAATAATGAGATCATAAGTACCCAACCAACAGAATGCAATTATTGCAGAGTCCCCAAATTAGCACACATAATGAAGTACCTGAATATCAAACAAATAATACAGCTCCCAAATTAAAATTATTTTTTGGTGATATGCAGATTTCATTTGTGATCAGTTAAAATGCCAATTCGTTTAAAAATACAACTGAATCCGTAATAACGCTTTATTATTGTATATTTAACTTACTGGGCACAACCAAGCATCATGAGGAGTTAGGAAACATATTGAAGTTTAAAAGGGCCCCTAGAGGGGATCTCAATCCCTGACCTGAAATTATATTACAGAGCAGTAGTAGAAAAAACCGCATGGTATTGGTATCAAAACAGAACTGATGATCAGTGGAACAGAATAGAAGATCCTGAGACAAACCCTCATATCCTTAACCATTTGATATTTGATAAAGGGGGCAAAAATATAGTATGGAAGAAAGATAGCCTGTTCAACAAATGGTGTTGGACAAACTGGACAGCCATATGTAGACAACTGAAGCTGGATCCTTATCTTTCGCCCTGCACAAAAATTAAATCAAAATGGATCAAAGACCTGGATATTAAGCCTATAACTTTAAATTTACTAGAAAAAGAAGTAGGGTCATCACTACAGCATATAGGAGTCAGCAGATACTTCCTTAACAAAACTCCTATGGTGCATGCTGTAAAATCAAAATTAAATGAATGGGATGAAATTAAACTAAAAAGTTTCTGCACAGCTAAAGATCTAGTCAAGAGCATCAAGAGAGAATCTACAGAATGGGAGAAAATTTTTGCCTGCTACACCTCGGACAGAGAGCTAATATCTAGAATATACAGGGAACTAAAGAAACTAAACTCCAAACTTACAAACAATCCAATCAATAAATGGGCTAAAGAACTCAAAAGGAACTTCTCTCCAGTGGAAATCCAGAAAGCCCACAAATATATGAGAAAATGCTCTACATCATTAGTTATAAGGGAAATGCAAATCAAAACTTCAATGAGATACCACCTCACTCCTGTTAGAGTGGCAAAAATGAAGAATACAAACAACAAGAGATGCTGGAGGGGCTGTGGGAAAAGAGGAACACTGTGACACTGCTGGTGGGACTGCAAACTGGTTCAGCCACTATGGAAAGCACTGTGGAGAATCCTCAAAAAATTAAGGATGGAACCACCTTACGACCCAGCTATCCCATTCCTGGGTATTCTCCCAAAAGAGTTAGAATCAGCGTATTATAACGATGTGGCTTCCTCAATGTTTATAGCAGCTCAATTTACTATAGCTAGATTATGGAACCAACCCGGATGCCCCTCATTTGATGAGTGGATACAAAAGCTTTGGTATATATATACAATGGAATACTACTCGACCATTAGAGAAGATGATATTATGGCTTTTGATATCAAATGGATGGAGATGGAAAGAATTATGCTAAGTGAAGTATCCCAACCTCAGAGACTAAAGGGCCGAATGATTTCTCTCATTTGTGGAAGCTAGAATACATGGGGAAGCAATATGTTAGACGGCTAAACTAACGATAACTTCAACTTGTATGATTCTCAGCGTAATAGGGGGATGGCTCCCTAGGATACTCGGAGTCATAGAGAGGGGGGTGGGGAGGGTGTATGAAGATCTCCTAGGAGACTGGGAATATGGAGGAACCATTAAGAAGCAGATGTCATTCCTCCACGAGATACCCACGAGATACCAAGAGTTCTTCTGGGGGAAACTGCAACAGGTGAAAATCCATGTTACTGCATCACCCCTGGATAACAAAGTATATATACATTGGTTACTGGTGGTTTGATAGTGATTCCCCCTCAACTGTATCTCTATTTACTTCTAATAAAAAAATTTAAAAAAAGGGCCCCTAGAAATGCAAATCAAAACTACACTGAGGGGCTGGAGTGGTGGCTCAGCGGTTGGAGCACTTGCCTGGCATGTGCAAGGAACTGGGTTCAAACCCCAGTACCACATACACAACTAAGGGTTGGAAATATAAAAACCAGATGAAAAAAATAAATAAAACTGGGCTGGAGGTGTGGCTCAGCAGTTACAGCACTTGCCTGGAATGTGCAAGTATGTGAGTTCAAACCCCAGCACCACGTACACAACAAAGTCTCGGAGCAATGAAAGCCACATAAAAAACTAAATAAAATTGATTCTGTCTCTCTCGCTTTAAAAAAAAAGAAAGAGGGGCTGGAGTGGTGGTTTGGTGGTTACAGGGCTTGCTTGGCATGCGCAAGGACACGGGTTCAAACCCCAGCACCCAGGTACACAACTAAGTGTCAGAGCAACAAAAGCCACATGGAAAACTCAATAAAAGTTGATTTTCTCTCTCTCTCTCTCTCTCTCTCTCTCTCACTATCCTTCTCTTTAAAAAAAAAAAGAAAGAAAAGAAAAAGAAATAAAGCTGATTCTCTCTCTTAAAAAAAAAAAAAAGAAAATCACTGAGATTTCATGTCATAGCAGTCAGAGTCCCAGTCACCAAGAACACATTACAATAATAAATTTTGGAAAGGACGTGGAGAAAAACAAACACTATGCTGTTAGCGGGAATGTAAATCAATACAACTATTATGGAAATCAGTATGGAGCGCCTCAAAAGACTAGGCATGGAACCATAATATGACCCACTTCTCAGTATTTAGCCTGAAGAATTAAGTCATCTAACTACAGGAATACATGCATGCGTGGGCATAGCATGCACAATTCACAATAGCCAAACTATGGAACCATCATAGGTGTCCACCAATGGATGAATGGATAAAGAAAATGCTGTATATACACACAATGGAGTTTTATTCAGCTTAAAGAAAATTGAAATTGTGTAGTTTGTAGGAAAATGGATAGAACTGAGACCATTATGTTAAGAAAAATAAGCTAAAATCATGTCAAAGACATTTTCTCACATATGTGGAAGTTAAAGAGGAAAAAGATAAAGAAAGGTTGAAGGATGGGGGATCTCATAAAAATCATGGGGAGATTTGTAAAACAAAAGAAACAGACCCGAGGGTGAGAGGTGGGGAGAGGGGGGGGAAAGGGCAGTGGAGTGATACTGACCAAATTATATTGTTGTATTGTGTGCACATATGAATATGTTACAACAAATCCCATCATTACATACAACTATGATGCACCAATAAAAAATATGGGGGGAAAAGAGGGTCCTAAAGAGGAAAAAAAGAGTGAGACCTCTAAGCCTAAGAAGACCAAAACTAAGCTAGAAAGAAGCATCATGGGGCAAATCCAATTACTCTACAGCTCTGGGAGAGAGCTGGCCTTCACAGAATTACATTATGGAGCTGGCAATCTGCTCCTCAAAGTCCAAATTCCACCTCCTTCCAGGCAACAAAAAACACTTTATCTGAAGGGAAACAAAGAAGGAGACACCAGTGCACTGGATAGGACTGATGAGTCGCCACCATCTGAAGATGAAAGAGCTTGGTGAGAGGACCAGGGACTTAGAATAATGCACGAACACCAGGGCTGGGGGGAAATGTGGACTCCTAAAACATTACCATAAGTCTCTTTATGATGTTATTAAAACTAAAAACAATCAACTTTTTGATTCAGATTCTTCCTCCAATTTTTTTTTTGGGGGGGGACTCTACCACTGAGTCACGTCTATTTTGAGATAGGGTCTCATTAAATTGCCCAGACAGACCTGGAACTTGGGCTCTACCTGCCTTAGTCTCTCAAGTCACTGGGATTATGGGTATGCACCACTGTGCCTGGTTTCTTTGCTCATTTTAAAGAAAGAGAGGGGGGGAAATGGGAACCAAGGGACAGGAGATGGAGAATGGGGAATGATATTGGTTATATTTTTAAGGGGAGGCGCATGCACAAGCAAGAGAATCAAATTTTATTTATTTTTTCATCTGGTTTTTATTACTCTGACACTTAGTTGTATCTGTGGTGCTGGGGTTCAAACCCGGGTCCTCATGCATGCCAGGCAAGTGTGATACCACAGCCCTGATGTTGGTCAAATTATATTGTGTGCAAGTACAAATATGCAACAATAAATTCTATCAATATGTACAATCATAATGTACCAATAAAAATGTGGGGGAAAAGGGGATAAAAATAATAAAGTGTATGTAATAATAAAGTTTATTGTACCGCCCCTCCCACACACACGTGTGCGCGCAAACAGGAGGGGATTCAGTCCTTCCATATTTCAAAACGGCCAGAAATAATGGCTTTA